>JANHFT010003999.1:65650-79874 GCA_032467955.1 Pseudoxenodon macrops
TAAGACGCACCCAAATTATCAGCCCCAATTAGGGAGAGAAAAGGTGCGTCTTATACTCAGAAAAATACGGTAGATAGAACTACAAAAAGTGTTTTATTGAGGAAACAAAGGCAGTGTGATTTAAAATGAAGATTGCTGTTTATTCACTACCATTTTGATAACATTCTGTACTTATTGAGGTTTTGTTCTCATTTGGAAAAATTGACAGTACTTCAAATATTGGGCTTCACCAAGCTTGATAGCATCTTCCCTTAATGTTTGGAGATTTGGATTGCATAAAGAAAGGCCCCTGGAGAAATGAGAACATTATCGGGAATTGAATTTCACATGTCATAATTTGTTTTTGTTTTTCAGATTGCTTGGGTTTATAAAACAGTAAACGTAATGACAGAACTAAAGACGATACAGCAGAAAAGGAAAGCAAGGAGAGAAAATAAGAAAAGTCAATAAATAAGTGTATCTTTTGTAACTGATTATGTTACCAAATATTCTGGCACCCATAATAACTTGAGGTTGGCAGTTAGGGATTTTTACATTCCTTTATTTATGTTCTTATTGTTTTATGAAAAAAATCATGTTCATTTTGAGCCCACTGTTAGAGCAATTCTTATATGGCATTTTGCTATACGTACTACTTCATTCTGAACCAGTCATAAGGCATCTCATACTTTTATTAGAGTTTCTCTAATGTACTGTTTTATCATAGCTTAATGCATGAGTTGTTCAAGGTTTTATGATGTTGTGCATCAAATATGCCAAAATGAACAAGTAAATTTCAATACCGGTTCATAAAACTGGTTAGCTACAGAATTGTCACCCATGATTAATTTTCATTTCGCAATTATCATAGCAATATAACAAATAGTTTATACAACATTTTCATGGTAGAAAAGTAATTATTGTTGGTATAAATTTCAGTAAAGCAGAAATGATAAAATGTTGCATCGTGACATGAGGCAAAACCTCAGCCTTCCATTCTGACAAGTCAACATCAAATATAAATATATATTTTTACATATATTGCAGTATATAAATCATGAGGTTTGCTGCAATGCATGTTTTGTCATCCCTCCGCTTTGTGAATGTCTGTGCTAAGTCTGCTTGGTTGTAAATTTCTTGGATTTTGTGGGCGTTGTATTCAAACTTTTATATGAGAAGTGTAATTTAATAGTGTGAGTTGCTGTGTTTTGTCTTATGAACTTGTCCCTGTTTTTTAATTAAATACTTAAGGGTTCATTAGGCCCTATCATTTTTCAGACTTTTGTAAATACTTTGGGATTGCATTCCTATATTTATTTAGGAGCAAGTTACTGGACTTGGCCTGAAACAGTAAGCTTGCGTTCCAGAAAATGTGAAAATGATTGTGCTGTCCGATTATAAACTCAGAGTTGTTGTAATATAGCAAATTGCTGTTCAAGAAGCAAGCAAAATCTAATACCAGGAAGTCATGAAAGGTGAGAAGCTCACACAAGTGGAATCAAAGTTCTGGATCTGACATGGACACAGAAATTAAAATAGAATTAATGTAAACTTGGTGCTAGTGATACCACCAGATTCAATCTGAGTTGTAAGAGGAATGTTCAGCCCTGCTTTGGACAAAATGGTAACAAAAAGTTTACCTCAAACTAGGGAGGAAAAAAAGGTTGAAATATTTGTAGAAGAAGAAGAAACACAACAGCCTGATAGTTCTCTTAGTTTTGATCCTATAATCCTTAAATGTACTTTGATTTTTTTTAAATATTTACAAGGTTCTAGCAAACTTATATTACTTATCAATATCATAATATCCAAAATAGGAGAAAGAGATGTAATTAGGAAGGTAGGAAAAACCCAGTGTCAGATATTATTTTGTGTGTGTGTGAAGGCATCTTCATATCCATCCATTGGGAGTGAGAAATAGTTCATAGAGGCAAACTGAAAATAGCTGAGACTTTGGAGTAGTTGTCTTCTCTCTGTCCTACAATCTGATGGGGCTGTAAACTTTTGCTTTCCAATTCTGAAAGATTGCTGTGATGGGAGGTATTTTTCTCATATTGTTTATAGTATTAAAAATAGGAGTTTTGCCACCTGTGCACAAAATCATTTTAAACATGGCAGTTTGGATTCAAAGTCAGAGAATCAGAAGGATTTCTTCTATTCCTGAAATTGTTTTCAAGGGTTATTAAATATCATTCCAAGTTCAGTTAAGTGAAGCCAATTCTTTAGATTTGAAGCTTTAGAAGGTAAAGATTTATTAAAGAACCTGGTACGTAATGTTCAGTTGGAGTTAAAAGCTTTCAGAAAGAAGGCAAGATAAATGAAAAAAATATTTATACAATACAAGGTTATATAGACAGTTCTCAGCTTACAACCACAATTGAGCCCAAAATTTCTGTTGTTGAGTGAGACATTTGTTAAGTGATTTTTCCCCATTTTTCAACCTTTCTTGTCATAGTTGTTCAGTGAATCATTGCGGTTGTTAAGTTAGTAACATGGTTGTTAAGTGAATCTGGCTTCCCCGTTGATTTTGCTTGTCAGAAGATCACAGAAGGTGATCACATGACTTTGGGATATAGCATATAAGTATGAACCA
Organism: Pseudoxenodon macrops; assembly: GCA_032467955.1. Classification (NCBI taxonomy): domain Eukaryota; kingdom Metazoa; phylum Chordata; class Lepidosauria; order Squamata; family Pseudoxenodontidae; genus Pseudoxenodon; species Pseudoxenodon macrops. The sequence goes on from JANHFT010003999.1 coordinate 68,223, forward strand.
GTTGCCAAGCATCTGAATTTTGATCACATGATCATGAGGATGCTACAAAGGTCATGAAAAATGGTCATAAGTCACTTTTTCCAGTGCCATTGTAACTTTTAATGGTCATTAAATAAAGTGTTGTAAGTCGAGGATTTATCATGTCCAACCAGGTTTTGCTAAGGAATTATAGGTCTGCTTGCTCATCATCAATTAAATCTTGGATGAAAGTGGTCTTGTTACACCTGGAATTTACTATCAGTAGTCGCCACCTGGACTCAGGAGTTGGAAAAAAACATTATCTTTGAGGGGGAGAGCCTTTAGGGGGCATACTTACCTTTTCTTCTCCAAACAGTCTTGAAGCATGGAATGAACTCCTGATATTTTTCCTAGCTTTTGAAGTTTTGATAAAATATAATTTTGATGGCTTCAATTTTCCAGACGGCTGTTTTAGAAGTAGCTATTTTATTTTGATTAGCCTTAGGTATGCTTTTCTATAAAAACAAAAAGAAATATTTTTTATGAATGCATGTATTAATTTTCAGGAGGTATTATCCTTGAGTGATCTCTTGGAATGGAAAAAAATATATGTGAAATTGTATCAAGGATCTGATGGACTTTCTAGCGATGCCTGTGCTTGATAAAAAAAAGTGTCTTATTTCAGCATCTACAGATAATCCAGGATTCACTTCTTTGTTGGAAGGCAATGCACGGCACACAGTGTATGAATGATCTTATTGGAGATTTACTGAACTTAAAGGAGTCAGATATATTTTTTGAAAAGCCAAGAAAACCCCAGCATGTTTTCCACATCTCAGCTGGCATTAAATAATCCCTCTGAATGGCATTCCAAGTCATTTAAGATGCCTTTGGGATTTTTCCTCCTGCCTTTTCTTTCCCTTTCTTTAATTCCACGCGGCTTCCTTCAATTTTATTTCTTTTTAAAAGAAGGTTATTGAAGAGTGTCAGGGCTTTGGTAATTTTGAAGCTGTGGCTGGGTACTTAGTGAGATTCTTTGGTATTATTCGGTCTGCTCAGCAGCCAGGCTTGTACTGTATTACAGGACCTGACAGAGCAGAAAAGCAGTCTCTTTGCCTTTTTCTCTGCAGCTCTGAAAAGAATGGAGAGAGTGGTGGTCTTTCCCTTCTCTTTTCTTTCTTTTTCTTTGCACAATTTATTGTAATGATGCATCAACTGCAGACTTGTAAAAGGCATCATTATGCACAGCTTTGCTTTTATGAAATATTCTTTTGAGCCATCCATACTAGATTCCTCTTGAAATAAGCTCAATTGGCTTTACACGGGTTATGTCTTGAATTGAACATTTCAGGCTCCAGAAAACTGAAGAAACGCTGTCAGCTTTGGCCTTCCTCGCCACTATCTTGCAATAATTTCACTTCATTGCTGTAATAAAGAGCAGAGCTGCGAAACCTGAAGAAAGGTTTAGGTGGCCCCTTATAAAGCTGCCGGCAGTTTGCAATTTTTAATAGCATAAAAGGGCCAATTATTAAACGCGCGGGGAGTAATCATAATAGAGATGATTCCACACTGCCATCATTTCTATTGAAAAAGCTATTTGAAAATGAGTCACGATAATCTTCTCTTTCTTGCGATTCTGAGAACAAGAAGTTAACAATCACTGATCTATTCTGAGCTGCTGTAAGTCTAACAGTAATAAAAACCTCCTTGCTTCTATTCCCTGGATGAGAAAGAAAAGGAAATTGCACACATTCATATTCTTTCTTCAAATTGTGTGTGTTTATCTGGTTGGGTGCAAAATCATCAGGACTGATTCCAGAGAGAGGGAGCTGCAAAATAATTAACCTCTCTTTCCTGTTGAAATACCTGGTATATATATATTTAGATTCCCAGATTCATTTCCCCAGATTTCTCCCCATCTGGGTGGATTTGCCGTTTATGAAATTAGTTGTCAACTGACGTATCGCTACCTTTTCCATTCCTTTCCCACCCTCTCTATAATTTTTCACATTTATTGAGCAACCATTCCCTACGGAGGCTTTTGCTACCATCCTGGGTTCATCAAAGAAAAGAGGTCATCAGGAATTTAGAAAGTTTTGCTTCACTTCTTGTGAAATGAATCAACACTGGATTTAAGCGAGTTGTTTATACTGGGAGATCAAGCACTTTGGCATGTTGCATATAATTCAAAAGGCAGACTCTAGAATTAATATACTCCTTACAAATCTGCATTGCCCAAGCCTGTGGTTCCCCTATGTCAGCAAGTCACCAAACAAAAAAATGACTTGCTATATTGCAAAGAAATAAAAAAGGACAAGCAACAAGGCATTTTCCAGTGGACTGGTTCATCGTTGTCAGTCTTTTCATTTAGGAGCTGCCCATATATTTCCGAAGAATTTCAGAAACCCCTGAAATGCAAGCAGGAAAGGATCTTGAACTGAGTCTTACTGTTCAGTGGGATGTTGCATAGACAGTGCAGAGAGTAGGGTACTCATCCTTTGCTTAAGTGTTCTTCCATAAAGGAGAGATTGCCACAAATAGTTGGTTTTGTTCTTTAAAAGTTAACATTAAGAATTCTATCTTAAATTTTAAGAGAAATTTGTTTCTCTGTAATTTTCATGCATGATCCAGTAACAGATATTGGACTATATTTAATTATTACAGTGCTCCTCCCTCCAACTTTCCTTTTCCAGGCTAAGCTCTTCCTTCTTTTCAGATCCTTCACCCATCATCATTATCCTCAGAATAAACTCCAGTTTGTCTTTGTAAAATTAAAATCTAGACCTGGATACCAAAGACAACACAATAAAGGTCCACAGACTCAGCATCCAATGGTGTCATGCTTGATTTTGACTTAGAAATACAAATACCCCAATCCGTTGGGTCTCTGATTTGATGACTGATATATCTTCCATCAAACCATCTTAGTATATTCTTAAGAAGATAAAATAGAGATAGAAAACCTTAGCAAAATAAGGAGAGAAAGGGGCAGTGAGAGACTTACACTGAATTATTTTTAGTGCAAATATAGGCAACATCTATGGACTGCACTCAACTTCATGAAGTCATTTTCTTCAATGTGCCATATATGCTTGGACATCTTTACTTTACTGAACTTTCCTCATCCTCTGCTACCAGTGGTTTCAGTGAAGCTGAAGTCTAGAATGGGGGAAATCCCACTCTAATTTTCCCTTCCAAGGGATCTTGATGCAGCTGAGATTCTTTGGGTGTGGACATTAAAGCTATTTCTCTTTTGCTGATGCTGCTTTGCTTAAAGCAGCAAAGAGATGACTACCTTGGCTCCACTGAAACCACATGAAAGAAAATCTTTCTCCCTGAAGAAGTTAAAGCAGTTAAGACTACCAGAGACTGGAGGTTCAGACTAATTCCCCTTATCCAGCAATGTTAAACAGATGGCTGTGCCTTCTACTTTTGGTGGTGATATCATTGGAGGGATGCTTTGTATGAGTCCATTGTATCTAAAGGTCTCTCTCTCTTACCCCCACCCCATGTGTGTGTGTGTGTGTGTGAGAGAGAGAGAGAGGATGACCCATAAACTGCACCCCATGCTAAAAGGTTTGCTCACCTTTGTTATTTTTTGATGGCAGGATTTTTTAAGATAGGAATGTTCTTGCCTTCTAATTCTAGTTCTGGTGTGTGAAAAACATTTTGAAAAAACTTTACATGATGACTTTTCATAGGGTGCTCTCTGTCTTTTGTAGAGAGCACGGTGGCAGGAGAAGAACATATTGTGTCAAAGTTAATGGCATTTTGGACCTGCCTTTCCTCTTGATGGTTCAGTCTGTGATTTTCAGGTTAGGTAGATGAGCTGGAAAAATAATGATGGTGAAGAGAGTCTTCGTTGTTTTCAGGTGGGAAGTTTCACTCTGCTTTGTGATGTTGAAGACAGATTTCCATTACAGTCCTTGGATTTTTGGAAGACCCAAAGCCAATGTCTTTAAAGAACAACAACAAAAACCGAAGGGCAAGTAGTATCTGATATAGTATTGTTTACTAGCAATCCTCCTCTTTATATTTTATTCTTGAAAACAAAGCATTGGAAATTAAAATAAAAGGGCAGCCAATTGAATTCTCACTTACTCATAAACTATTTTCCTCTGAAACAATGAATCATGGAGGATGGAGGCTCTTAATGGAAACCAAAGCTGATGAAGCCTTTTCCAATTTCCTCTTAGGACTCTTTTGAAAAAGATAATAACATGATTCAGTAGCTATATTAAAAATCTGCATTTAAGGACATGAGTCAGATAATACAGTAATAAAAAAGATGTTTAAATTGGTGTTAAAGAAGGTCTTGGAGCTATAATTTTGGAATTTTTCATCTCCATTTAAACCAGGAATTGGGTTAGGCAACCTTCTACCCTCCAGATATACTTTGAAATAGGCCTCCCACAATCTCTAGACATCAGTGCTTGGGGATTGATTTAATAGGAGCTGTACTTCAAAACCTCTGGATGGAAGCAGTCTTTGGTTGTCTGGATTAGGTTATGGACTTGGGCTCACAATAAACTTTCACTCACTTTCCTCTGAGAATTTGTACTGAAGGTTCTTTAAAAGGTGAAGAGGATTTTTGAAAAACTGTTTTAAGCACCATGTTCTTTTTTTTTGTTCATTTAGTAACAAAGTGGACATGAGATGTGTAGAAATGATTGGACTTTTATTGAACTGATCCAATGACCTGTAAGTTTCCTAGGCTCTCATAATGAAATTAAAACCTAGGGCAGTGATGGCTAACTTTTTTCTTCTTGTGTGCCAAAAACGGCAGTGCACGTGCACACCAGCCAGCACACAACACCCCCCCAGGCACACTGCACTGTGCATGTGCCCTTCCCCATTGGGCCATTTTTCGCCCTCCAGAGTGTTCAGAAGGCTTCCCTGAGGCCTCTGGAGGGTGAAAAATGGCCCAACGGGGCTTCTGTTTTGCCCTTTGAGCTGTTTTTCAACCTCTGGAGGCTTCAGGGAAGCCTCCTGAAGGTGAAAAATGACCCCATGGGCAAACCGGAAGTTCAGGAACAGACTTCTGGTTTGCTTGTTGGGGCATTTTTTCACCCTCCGGGGGCTTCAGGGATGTGTCCTGAAGCCTCCGGAGGGTAAAAAACAGCCCAACGGGCAAACCAGAAATGACTTCGATTTGCCTGTTAGGCCATTTTTCATCCTCTGGGAAGCCCCCTGAAGCCTCCGGAGAGTGAAAAATGGCCAAAAATGAAGGCCGAAAATGAGCTGGCCACTGCATGCATGCACGCTGGAGCTGACAGGGCAGCACCTCGTGTGCCCTGAGAAATGGCTCCTTGTGCCACCTAGGGTAAGTCCTCCTGAGTGAATTCTTCTCACTGGCTTTTAAAAAAATTCTTTAAAGAGTAATTCCCTTGTCACTGCTAAAAGGATATCCTGCCTTTGAATATCTGATGGACAACTTATCCTTCCTGTAGAGATATTTAGAGAAATCAGATGGAAAATTTCAAATGGCTATGTCCTGGCATGTCCGGACCATAGTTTGACCTGGGATTTACAAGCTCTGATAACTAATACTTGGCTACATGTTTTATGCATTCAGTCCAGCATTGAAGGTAAACTAGCCATTGCAAATAGGAAAACCTGGATGGGCTTTGTGACCTTATCTTGTCAGTTGAACAAAAATCTTTGGCTCATGCAAGTATCTTCAAAGACTGGAGGAGAATAGGAACTCAGGGATATCATGATCAATACCAGGATGGGAATTAGAAGGCCATCTAAACAATAGAGAAGAGATGGATTTGGGTTGGGGGGGTCAGGAAAAAAAGAGAAAGCTGCAATAGGAATCTATTAGTGCTGAAAACTGTAAAGGGCTATGGTGGAGTTGTTTCTGGACAAATTGCTGGAACTAAAAGGACTGAGAGAGATTTATTAGGCTGGGGAAGAGGCATGATGAAAACTGTGGCCATGGTGATGAATTAATCTTCCTTAGGCCAGGCTGAAGCAGAGATATTTAACTCTCAAAGTTCTGCAAAGTTTCTAAGTTAATTCTGTGACACCTTATTGCAAGGTAGCCAATCACAGAAGGGAATATATATTTTAAAATAAATTAAATTTATTCCTTCTCTTCTATCATACCATGGCTCACAATCCCCATTCTCACACTAGCATTTACTTAGGGAACAATAATCCATCCATCAATCCCTCAATAATAAACCATATGGCAAACATTGTGTCTGCCATATTGACTGCTGAGATCATTTTGCCCAGATACATTAACACAGACTGGCAGCAGTTCTCCAGAGTTTCAGGCCAGAATTTTTCCTTTACGCAGTTGGCAGGGATTGTATCTGGGGCCCTTTTAATTGAAAACACAGATTGTCCTTCTAAGATGCAAGTCCTTCCTAACTCCCTCTCTTTCTTTCTTTAATCTCTGAAGCAAGGGATCACGAAGAAGCATTCTGAATTCTGATAAGAATAATATTGAACAGAGACCATGTACTCCATACTACTTATCTCAAAGATTTGAGACTCTTTGGGTATGACTGTACTGAATTTTCTATTGCTGGGAAATGTCCAGATTGAGAACATAAGCTGTAGCATCTCTTCTATTAATGGAACAGTTTTCTTGAGGGTAGGGGTGGGGTAAGGAAGCGTTGTACTCAGAAATATTATTTTGATAAAGCCTTCTTCTGGAAATCATGCTTTTGATTTATGATTGTGAATGCAACTACATTCATAATGTCCCTCATTTTTTTATTTTATTTTTATCAAATTTTTATTTTCCATAGCATTAATTTTTACATTTCATTTCCATATATAACATTTGTCCCTCATTGAGTGCTGTGTGAGTTCAAGCACAAATGAATGGTAGAGGTATGCAGTATGACTGTGCATTCACAGTCAATTGTACTGCTTAGAATTCTTCAGAACCAGGAAATTTATGGCACCATTGCAAAAGAATGTGATATTTGGAGACATCCTGAAGACCAATACAATTTTGTTTGATATAAGAGTACCTAATAGTTTCCCACAGTTACATTCTATCAACTGCCTATGTGAGCAACCTGCTTCTTAGGTTGATCACACATTTATTTTATTTGCATCTCTGGAAGACTGTGTCTTTCTTCCTGGGCCACCATATCTCTAAATGGCTCTTATTTTGATGCTAAACAAAAGCATTGAAATTGTTTTAAATAAGCTTGTTAGTTTATCTTAACTAGCAGAAGCCTTTCAAGGCATCTCAAAGAAATTTTAATTATGACCAAATTAAACATTCTGGTAAAGGTAATATTTCAGGATGAAAAAGCCTAAAGCAGCAAAAGTAGCAGCAATCATTGAAACTAAATTAAAAACTTGGGTTCAATCAAACTCTTTTCTTGTGTCCTTCTCTTAATTCAGCTTTCAAATGTGGGAAAAAGCACGAGAGATTACTTGTCCAGAAGAGAGAGAATAATTACTCAAAGATCTGATCCTCATGATTCAGTAAGTTTGGAGGTTTTCATTAAAACTGGGTATGATTGAGGATTGCAATCTCTTTTTTTAACAGGTCCACATTTTTAAGGACAAATGACAAAAACATATCTTCATGTTGGGATTAAATAAATTTTGTGTGTGTGGAATTTAGGTAGGGGTGAGAGGAGATAACATTTTGGCAAGTTTCTTCTTACCCGAGTCAGAATTATTAGGTTTTGCATTGTCTTGACCATGATTAACTCCACTGCTTAGAAAACATCTTCAATCCTGGATTGAACAAGACTGAACTCTTGGAAAGTATTTATATTTGTTTTTTTCCCCTGTACAACCTTACTAGAGTAGCTACTTCGATGTGGTTGACACTGACAAAAATACATTGCCAAAAAGGAAGACAGAAGAACTTACAGATTTATTTCTGAGGCTTTAAAGAGATGCTAGGAGTGTTTGTGCAGGTGTGTCCATCTGTGTATGTTTGTGGTGTGCATGGTATGTGTGTGTGCGCGCGCGAGAGAAAGATTTATTACAATAACAATGAAAAGGTCTAGAAACTATTGACACGGTAAAGCTGGATGACAGGTTTTAGTGACTGAAAGCAAAACACAAATGAGGACACCATTTAGGTCAAATGTGCATTACCGTAAATCTTGATCTTGATCTTTCTTTAGGAGAGGACCAGGTTACTGAAACATATTGTTCACGTTGAGCCTGACTCGTGGTAGGCTGATGGATACATTCATATACATTTTCTGGGCATATTCTTGGCAATAGTGATGGTCTCCATTCAAGTCTAACTTGAAAGTAGACTAACTAGCCAAGATAAGATTGGCTACAAGCCACTGCTTATTAATAGCACAATACATTTAAAGAAATGAAGGCTGACTTCTTCAGGGTTTCAATTTTGTAGCTTTAACACTTTATAAAACATGATTTCAATTATCATTCTAAACTATGCTAAGAATGAGCCGCATTCTACAGAACCACATATTGGAGAAAAGCAGATTAAAGGGAAACCTCAATACCAGTCATTGTATATCAGAATGACTTTTGTGGTGATGCTGGAGCAATTTTGTTTTATGTTGTTACACAGAAGACAGTACTGGAATCATCATGTTGAAATAAGAAGTGAATATTGGCAAATCAACACAGCCTTCTTGCCGTTGGTGACGGCACCCACTGCCTTCACCAACAACAGGAGGTGTCAGTATGCCTCTGCTTCCAGAAGCCCTAGTGCCTCATTTTTTTCTCCTCATGCAATAATATGAGAATTTACAGCTCTCACATTAACTTCTTTTTAAAAGTTTATCTCTTCCATGGCACTTTTTCAGCAACTGCACAAATCTGGATGATCATCAGATGGCAGGCAAGCAGAGGTGGGTTCTGAATTTTTCTACTGCCAGTTCGCTCAGGGTTGCATCTCGAGCGCGCTTGCAAAGCGCGGAAGCATGGGTGTGAACGGCAGTCAAAAACTAGCTTCTGCTCATGCACATGCACAGAAGCAAAATCCAAGATGGCGGCACTCACGGAGCTACCCACAGGACCGGCTTCGTGACGTCACCTCGGAGTTACTACCTACTCTATAGAACTGGATAGAACTGGTAGGAACCCACCTCTGCAGCCAAGGGATGCCACACTGTAACTCTTTACCTAATGGCCAAAAGGTTTTAAACACATGATAATTGTGTGTTGGGGAGGCAACAATATTTAGAGGACCATAATTTTCTACTATCTCTGAGAGATGGTATCAGAATAGACAGGACACCTGACCATATAAGCTAATTTTACTTTATTATAAGATTACATTAACAGAATCTTGCAAGTCTGAAAGTACTTCTCTCTCCCTGTTCCCTTTACAATCCAAGAAACTAGGGAGATACCTTCTCAGCCTCTTGCCCCACCAACATTCCTGCTATGAGCTAAGTTGCCTTTGATGTGATCCCTGCCTTGGCTTCATCTCTTTTGCCCTGTCTCATAAGGTCCTTCCCGCATACCATTACACATGAGCAAAGTAGTTGTACAGATAGTGTATATGGACAGGAATATGAATTTTCTTGTCCTCCACGGTTTTCTAAATTATGGCTGTTAGCATCTCTCGGTATGCTAGATAAGATTCCTGGATGATGAAAGGCCACAGGTACCCCCTGCATCAAGGGAAATGACATGTACAGGAAGTCACATGAGGTGACTCTCACAGTCCCTTCCTTAAGTATCTTCTTATGTGGAACAACTTGCCTTCAGAAGTTGTGAATGCTCCAACACTGGAAATTTTTAAGAAGATGTTGGATAAACATTTGTCTGAAATGGTGTAGGGTTTCCTGCCTTGGCCGGGGATTGGACTAGAAGACCTCCAAGGTCCCTTCCAACTCTGTTATTCTATATCTTCTTCTTATGAGAGAACAATGTGTACTGGTGCTACTTTTTGGGTGAGACTGCAACTAAGATAAAAGGAATTACTGCTGAAATATCTCCCCACCCTTCTTGATGCTTTTTGCTCCCCCCCATCCCCGTGATCTCTGGACCTGGCAGCTTTAATTATTGTCCCTGGGGAGTCTCAGTATCCTTCAACTCCATCACTGTTTTCAGCATGAAAACAGCAGAACTCCCGTGCCCTTGGTTGCTTTGGAATCGAGTTTTCAGGCAACTGTAAATCACACGCACACACAAGGACCTCCCTTTCAAGGCACAGCTTCATTGACTTAGCATTCAGGACTGCAATGTGATGTGTTTAATGTATAGATCTGTCAGAACTAATAAATCTTCGCGGCATTATGGATGGCGTTATTAGTTTTGATCAAGATTAGAGCTGAAACTCGATGATGTGGCTGATGTTGATGCTTATGGGCTATCAGTTCACATATTAGACTTTCTTTAAAAAGAAGGAGGCTAATGCAATTCAGAGCATACTTCTATTAAAATATTTAATAGCTCACTGATATTGATGGGAAAGCTGTTCCTGCCTTCCTCCAATGGTACAATTGCAAGGCATTACATGGAAGGAAAAAAAATACTGAAGAAAAATGACCTGCTACTCTTAACTTCCACACGGAAGTCTCTATGCAGAGCCACTTGATGAGTCTGCCTAGAACTACAGGTAGTCCTCGACTTACAACAGTCCATTTAGCGACTGTTTGAATATACAACGGCACTGAAAAAAATGACTTATGATCATTCTTCGCACTTATGACCATTGCAGCACTCCCATGGTCATGTGATCAAAATTCAGACACTTGGCAATTGGCTCGTATTTATGACAATTGCAGTATGATCATCTTTTGCCACCTTCTGGCAAGATAAGTCAATGGGGAAGACGGATTGACTTAACAGCCCTATTACTAGATTAACAACTGAAGTGATTCCCTTAACAAATGTGGCAAGAAAGGTCACAAAATAGGGCAAAATTCACTTAACAAATGTCTCACTTAGCCACAGAAATGTTGGGCTCAAGTGGGGTCGTAGGTCGAGGACTACCTGTATACATGCTTCTTTAGTGAATGCTCATATGACAGAACCAACTTTTCCTTGCTGGGTTTAATCAAGGTCTGTAATGAAACTGGATAATTGTATGTTCTGAGCTTAATGACCTTATAGCTTTCACCTAGTGATATGTATTTCTATTGCTTTGCCTTCAAAATAACCAATTTATCTGGTGTTTCGGGGGAGTATTAGCCTTTTGTCTGGTAGAAAGTGGTGTGTTCATTTCAGGCAGAAGATTCTGGAAGAGAAGGAATTGGAGAATAAAACTCTGGATGTCTCTGAACCTACCCTGGCTATCTTGATGTCTTTATATGTAAAGAAAGATGTTGCACCCATTACAGGTTTAAAATGCAGATATACCTTAATCCAATTTGTATGAGGACCTGGAGATTTCTTCTTTACTTCTGACTCCAAAATTATTTGGGCGCCTCCTAGTGTGGAAACATCTTCTCAGACTATTGAATGGGGTCTGAGGCATTGAATCCAAAGTTCTGCACTGCGGGCATAGCTGAGCTAGAAGTCTTCTTACAGCCTGTAGAGACTCATAAACTGGATGTTTATTTTTAATAAACTTATATACCGCTTCACAGTGGTTTACAGCCCTGTTTAAGCGGTTTACAGAGTCAGCATATTGCCTCCAACAATCTGGGCCCCCATTTTACTGACCTCGGAAGGATGGAAGGCTGACTCAACCTTGAGACTTCTCATTATTCCTATCACCATCTCCTCCCACTTACGACTGCAGGACTGTAACTTGTTGCTTGTATCCTATGA
>JANHFT010003999.1:94479-106669 GCA_032467955.1 Pseudoxenodon macrops
CAGGACGGTAGTTCGCTAAAACAGCCGGATCCAGGGAGGGCTTCTTGAGTAGGGGCCTCACCACCGCCTCTTTCAAGTCATAATTACACTTTAAACTGTTTTTGGAATGTTGATGCTTTCCTTCCTGAAAGCTACCATTTTTCTAAGACTCACTTTGAACTGAACCTATTCTGATGGAGAAGTATCACTTGAAGGAAGGGAAGGTTGAATCAGTCTTTGTATTTGCACCATAACAACTCTTGATTTCTCATTTTTATTTCCAAACTCTGAAAAACACTATTGCAGCTTAAGTAGGTGTTCATGCAACATTAGACTTGTTCCAAAAATGAAGTGGAGGTTACAAATATTTCATTTAAATATTTCAACATTACAGGGAAGTGCTTGAGCTCTTGAAAGGAATACAGCGTTGATGTGCTATGACATTTTAGACCTGAACTAAATGTTCTTTTCCCATGGCTTTACTTCCTTCAAAAATGGGTAGCCCTGGTATATTTGAAGACTACGGCTTAAAAATGTCCTGAAAGATTTACTGCTCTCAAAGCTTCATTCCTTCCATCTTGCTTTGTTTCTTGCAAAAAGAATCCTTACATTTTGCAATACAATGTAAGATAGCAAGGTTTCCTCAAACAAATGGGATGAGTTTAACAGCCCCATTTTCTTCCACAAAACTTTGCAATATAAAGACAATTTCATTCCTAGATCCAGAGGTGGGATTCCAATTTTTTTACTACCGGTTCTGTGGTTGTAGCTTGATGCGCGTGGCATGGCTTGGTGGGAGTGGCTTGGTGGGCATGGCAGGGGAAGGATATCAGGGGTGGGTTCTAGCTTACCTGGCCGCTGGTTCGCTTCCTCCCGCACTGGGTGGCCACGCCTCATGGGCGCATGCATGCTTTGCGCACCCATGCATGTGCAGTGCAAAAAATAATTCCAAAAATTCCCCAAAAAGGGCCGAAGACAAGATGGCAATGCATGCGCAGTGCCGTAGACTCGGCTTCTGCGCATGTGCATAAAAAAAAACCCAGAAAAAATAAAAAAAACTTTTCCAAAAAAAAATTCCCCAAAAAAAGAGATGGGGACATCCACAGACTGGAACTGGTTCTGTGATGCCACCAGCAGCTTACTACCTACTCTATAGAACTGGTCCGAATGGGTAGGAACCCACTTCTGAAGGATACTGTAAAATCTCCATTCCCTCCCCACTCCAGGGGAAGGTTACTGCAAAATCTCAATTTCCTCCCAATTAACTGGGACTCGGGAGGCAGAGAATAGATGAGGATGGGGCCAGTGGTGGTATTTACCGGTTCTCCAAACTACTCAAAATTTCTGCTACTGGTTCTCCAGAACTGGTCAGAACCTGCTGAAACCCACCTCTGCCTAGATCCTAGTGGAAAATTGCTGTCAGCCAATGAGAAGCTCCTTCTAGCATATTTGAGTTTAATGCTGCAACAAAATGAATGTAATCACCATAAACGTGGGTTTAGTAAAGCAAGTGGCTTGAATTGAGATTCATGGATGCTGCAAAGCTGTTTTGCAGCTGGATTTTTTGTCCCAGCAAAGAAAACATTGTTTTTCAGGAGATTAGCATTTTGTACAAATTAGTCCCTGAGCTCAACAGTTGCAAGGATCAACTCATTGGCAGTATTCTTCCCTAAAGTGTTATTGTACTAATTAATGCCATATACCCACAGCCAAAGAGTCAGCTAATTACTTAGCTCTGATTGTTGATATCCAGCTTTTCTTCCAGAGCATCATAAGTGAATAAATGAAGTGGATTGGCCTCTTTATTAGGAACTGAACCAATCTTCTGGTGTGATCCTTCAGATTATTTATTTATTTAGATCATTTATATGCCAGCAAATACCCTTCATGGCTCTGGATACTTTACAAAATAGAAGGAAGACTATAATAAAATCTCATTAAAAACAAGAACTATAAAACATTAAAATCTAAAACAATAAACTTGCAACACTAAAACAGCAGAACATTAAAAGGCTTGGTATTTTATTATTTATTCATCCAAACACCTGCCAAGTACAAGCGGCTGTCATGGGCTGGGAACAGAGTAGCCAAATGGCCACCTGCTCCTGTTTCTATCTGCCTGACAGCCAAGATTCACCAGCAATTGTTGTGGGAGGTGCATTCTGCTTGTGTGAAGTTCAGATGAAACTCACTTGGTCTTCACTTTATGAACTATGAAGTAGACTGAATGCATTTCCACACTTCTCTAACTTTATTCTGATTCGTTTTTATCACATTCAAAATGTTATTATAAAAGCACCATGAATTTGAACTTTGGCTTCTGGTTTCTTTACTGGGCAGATTGAAAGTGTAATACGGGTTGTCCTTGACTTATGATCACAACTGAGACCCAAATTTCTGTTGCTAAATAAGACAGTTAAGTTAGTAACATGATTGTTAACTGCATCTAGCTTCCCCATTGAGTTTAGCAATAGCAATAGCATTTAAACTTATATACCGCTTCATAGTGCTTTTATAGCCCTCTCTAAGCAGTTTACAGAGTCAGCATATTGCCCCCAAAAGTCCTCATTTTACCCACCTCGGAAGGATGGAAGGCTGAGTCAACCTTGGTGAGATTTGAACTGCCGAACTGCAGCTAGCAGTCAGCTGAAATAGCCTGCAGTGCTGCACTCTAACCACTGCGCCACCTCGGCTCTGAGTTTGCTTGTCGGATAATGGCAAAATATGATCACATGACTCTGTGACACTGCAACCACTGCAACCATCATAAATATAAATCAGTTGTGAAGTGTCTGAATTTTTATCATGTGACATGGGGATGCTGCATGGTTGTTAGTGTGAAAAAATGGTCATCAGTACCATTGTAAGCTTGAATGGCCACTAAATGAACTGTTGTAAATCAAGGATTTTCTATAACGAACATAGACCAGAAAAAGAACTGGAAAAAGACAATTCTTTACCAATCTCAATGACTGTAGCCATCAGAGTAAGTTTTGTAGTGTTATGCCTAGCCTTATCTTCTCAGGTGAAGTAATGTAGGCTTTGATGTTTTTCTTAAGCACACAAATGTATATCCTCTTGATATAAACATTTTAAATAGTTCTGGTTTTCTGCATAAGTTGTGGAAATATTTGAAATAGTACAACTTGCTTTATCTACATATACTCTTTCAGCATTGCATTCATGTGAATTCCTTATTTTGTGTATTAGTTCTTGGGTTTGTGATCATTTTAGTTTGACTCAAGGCCACTCTAAACTACAGTAATTATATACTTTGGCATTTTATTTATTTCTAGTTTTTTTTTACTCTAAGTATGGAGATGAGGGATTGAGCCTTTATAATAAGTTGTGAAGTTACTGAAAATAGTTCTTGTTCTTTAAAACTGAAATTTGCCTTGACAAAGCAGCAGTCATTATTGCTGTGATAGGATTAAAGAGAAAAACTGAAATAGAGTAAGCCACAATAGATAGATTGATGGGTGAGAATAAAATGCATTACTTATTTGCCAAGTCCATATCAGGCATCTACTGGCTACTGGCTTTCTTCCTTGGGGATGTCTTCTTTATTACTGGAAAGGGGTGCCTTTTCATTCAACCGTGATTCATCCAAGCAGGGCTTAATCCCTTTTCTTTTACACCAAGTCTCCTTTCTAGACATCTTGGTAAACTAACAAAATCAAATATTTAGTAAATTAAACTGGATAGAGTAAAGAAAAACCTGGGTAGGGGGAAGAACGCATACTGTTGCTCAACACACCATCTTCATTAGTAGCTAGTCATGGGTGCAGAGCTGTTTTTGAGTACCGTTCCAAGTGCTGGTTTGACTATGACACCCCACAGAGCTTGCGTCCTTGTTACCTTTGGAAGCATTTGCTCAATCTGAATCTGCCCATCCCGCATTCAACTCAGTAGGGAATGTTTTGGAAATGGTTGTGGAAAGAGATAAGGCTTCTGGTTGTCTCAATGAAGGAGTGTGACACATGGGTATCCACAGGAGCCTCCTCCTTTCATCAAAATGACAAAAGTAGCATCATGCCTTCATGCTGCAAGCAGCATTACTTTGTGACATTGCATACAAAAGGAGTGAAGCTCCACTGCTGCTTCCATCATTCTCTTTCTCTTTGTCCTCTTCTGATGGTACCACTGGTTTGCCACTCCTGGATCCATAGTGATACCCAGTGTTAAGTATTCCAACTCTTCATGAAAGTTCCCACAATGGCTTCAATAATTGTATTTCATTTTTTATTCATTTTAATGATCCCATTTTCAAAAGTTAACTGTACAAAGCAATTTTTTTTAAAAATGCACTAAATAAAGATCTTATTTGCAATAGTGGCGAATATGTTTGAAATATGTTTGGTTCTAACCCTTTGTTATATCTTGGAGCTTTTATTTTTTTTGCCAATATGTTTAAGCTTATAATGGGATTGGGGATAACCATTTTATCCTGCTATTAGTTTAATGCTTTTAATATGGATTTGTGTGAATAACATTTTTTTCCTTATTGTGTACTAACCAGAGTATTCTCTTTGGAGAAGTCTATAACATTTGCAAATGTGTAAATAAATACTTGTAGAATACCACAAGGATAATGTGAGATACCATGAAAGTAAAAAAAAAATTAACTGTATTAAAATACGTTTCTATTTAATCGAAATTGCAAGGATGTAGTTTGTGGGACCCTATTACTGCTAGTAGAGTAATTATTAAATACACAAGTTGCTTTGGGTCATCACTAGCAAAAAAAAATCTGGTTAATATTTAAATCTGCTCAGCACTGATGTTTGTATAATTAAACAGTGCATCCGTTCTGATCACTCAGAATAATTTGTCTTCTTAATAGGGATTTTGTAACTTGTTAAACTGTTTTGAAATATACAACCAAACAGCAGTATTTGTGCCAACTGGATTAATTCTTCCATAAGCTTCTGCTGTGTGGAGAAACTGATCCCAACTGATGAAACAAAAATCCAGGAGATTTGAGTTGGCTTTTAATGCATTTGTTACCAAAGCAGTTGATTAAAAAAATGCTGTTCATAGACATTTAGGTGTAACTTGAGTTTTTGTATAAAGGGTTCCTGTATATTTTCCTCAGTTTCATTGCTTTGTGAGAAAATCTTGTATCTATTTTTAGCTGGGGACAAATGATCTTTCAATATTCTCAAATTTGGGGGCATAGACCAGAGGTGGGTTCTGAATCTTCTTACTGCTGGTTCGCTCAGGGTCGTGCCTTGAGCGCGCAAGCAGCAATAAAAAAATAGCTTCTGCACATGCAAAATGGCGGCGCCCAGGGAGACACCGAAGGAACTGGCTCCGTGACGTCATCACGGAGTTACTACCCTACTCTATAGAACTGGATAGAACCGGTAGGAATCCACCTCTGGCATAGACATTGGAGAATTATTTCTCAGAAATTTTCCTAGGAAATGAAAACCCTCCAGCACCAATGCTGCTGAATAAGCTCTGCAAGATCCATTATGATGTCCTCCTCTGGGTTTTGATTGAAACATGAGAAGACAAGGAAACTGTTGATGGCTGGTGACATGATTATAGAATGAAAGACAGGTAATTTCTAGACCCCTCTTAATCACCTCGTTATTCAGTGTAAAAATGAGAATTCCCCTTTTCTTATGAAATAATTCCTAACACAGACTTGCTTTAATCAAGTTACATGAGAAATTATAGAAAAAGTGAAATTATTGTGCAGGCTAATTGATATGGTGCTTCAGAATCTGCACTTTCACAATGAGGATTTTCAAGATCAGCATTTTTATTTTTGTGTGGGGCCTGTTGCTATGGACTGGGGGTCAAGTTAAAAGATGGAAGGGATTCTCCAGAAATCTCCGAAAAATGTCTGACTATACAAGAATACATGGACAAAGGTGAAGCTGACTGCTTAGTCCTGATACAGAGAATAAGAAATGTCCCCTCTTTCTCACAAAAAGAAGGGAACATTAGACACAGATTTGCAAAAACTAGGGGCAGCTCTTTCATATGTGAATTTAAAAGCAATTGTTCGATTAAATTCAAAGCATCCAACAAATTAGATAAAGAAGTTTCCTCCCACATAAAATAGCTGCAGAGATTTTGATTAACTGTTATTTGTAAATGACAGGTGCAACTTAGATTAAATTTCAAATCAATTCAAAATGGAATACAACTGGGAAAGATCATAGAAGAAAGAACTACAAAGATTTTAGTATCTTTAATGTTGGTTGAGGTAAACACAGAATCTTGAAGATTTATTTATAGTCAATTCATTAAGTGGAGTCTCTTTGGATGATCTGGAATGCTTCTCTTCCTGTTTGTTTCTGTTTATAAGATAAGCTGTCAAGTAATTTGCCCACTGTCTTTTGATTATTTAGGTCTTCTCTCTTTCCGTTCTATTCCTTTCCTAGTCTCCTGGCAATCTTGTTGACTTCGTATTTTGAATTCTAATCAGATCTGATCTGATTTTCAAACTCTATATCAAGTTACATGAAGAATTATTGCTATTTCACACAGAAAGATACTATTTGGTTTAGGATTTACACTTATCTAGAAGATCAATTATGTGACAACATTTAGTGTAGTTTTACACCTCTAAAGATTGGATTTCCTCCTTCACTTGTAGTGAGATCAGCAACTGTAGTAGCTGCAATTAAAACTTTGTTTAACAGATAACAGAGTTGGGAGGGATCTTTGGGTCTTCTCTTGCTTATGTGGGATATATCATTTCAGACAAATGACTGTCCAGTCTCTTCTTAAAAGCCTCCAATGATGGATCGCCCATAACTTCTGAAGGCAAGCCATTCCACTGGTTTAGTTTCTGGGACCCTAAATCAGTATCTACAAGAAATGCTTGTAAAAATGTGGCAAAGTGTAACATCCCTATACTTCAGCTTCCATTTTAAGGGTGGGATGCTCCATTACTCAAGGGATTGACCTTTTAAAATTAATGGGTACATTTAGAACATGGGGCGTATTTTGCAGAAACAAGGAAGGGACCTGTGGTACTGTTGAGTGATGCTAGGAATTGTTGGTATTTTGTTTTAAATATAAACAATATATAAATATAAATAAGTGGGTAGAGTAGAGAGTTGTTGGACAAAGAGGCACCTGAGAGCATACTGATATTCATCAGCACCATAGTGCCTCTTTGACTTTTCCAATTGAATCTTTTGATGAGCATTTAATATTTAAATTAGCTGCCCAAATGTCTTATCTGTCACATTTTAACATGAATAAGAAACAAAACTAAAGGTTGGGCTATGCTGGTGCTACAGATGGATTATGAACAATTTTTTTCAGTTGGTGCTAGAGTCATTTTCCCATATCAAATTATACACTTCACAGGGGAGAGATCAAGGCCTATGTTTAGAAACTCTGTTCAACTGGTCATCAGCTGTTAAGCAAGTTTAAATATGTATCGTTACTCTAAGGATCTGAACAGCTTTGGTTTGAAATACTTTCGAGACTATCTATTTTAAATACTATTCAGAGGATGGTACCACATTGGCTTTTTATCATGTGCATGTTAAATTTGTAAAACAGAAGCTTTGCCTGGATGAGAGCAAGCATACTACAATGCAATATAAAAACATCCTGCATTTAGAAAGATAAAATATTAGGGGAATGCCCTGTAATTTAATCATGTTCCTAATATAATAGTTTTCTATGTGTGGAGGATTAAAATGTATGTACTCTCAAAAGATAAACTTCATGGGCCCAACCAAATTGGACACTTTTTCATCCATTCAGATGAAGCAGATTGGGACCCTTTTGATTTGTGGTTCAGGATGGGTTATTGTTCTCAGAAATCATTAATCGCATTTATGGATGACTTTTGGAGGGCTCAGAGTGTCCCTCCAAACTATCTTGGCAGCTTTTGATATGAACTATGAATTGGTGGTGGGCTGGGTTCATGGGGCATACTGTTGGTGCAATGGATTCCTCCAAATAGAGTTGGTAAACAATTTGAGGGTCCTTCTTGACCCACAGCTTCTGCCTGGCAGCTGTGTACAGGGGGTCTTTGCAGAGGTTCAGCTTGCGGCTCAGTTTTGCCTTTCTTGGACTTTAGTCACCTCTTGGTTGGATTACTGCAATGCACTCTACATGGCTAACCTCAAAAACCAACTGGAAGTTACAACTAGTCCAGGATACACCAGTAAATGCAGATCTTCTCAGTGCTTCATGCTTTGCACATGTTCAACTGTATTGCATGCGTTGCAGCGGTAGAATAGATAGAATAGCAATTCAAGGTGCTTGTTATCACCTTGGAAGCTGAAACTGGCATGGGGCCAGGTTATAGGGCCCATGGTGGCATAGTGATTTAGAATGCAGTATTGCAGGCTAACTCACTGTTCACTGCCAAGAGTTCGATTCTGACCAGCTCAAGGTTGACTCAGCTTTCTATCCTTCCGAGGTCAGTAAAATGAGGACCAAGATTGTTGGGGGCAATATGCTGACTCTGTAAACCACTTAGAGAGGACTGTGAAGCACTATCAAGTGGTATATAAGCGTAAGTGCTATTGCTATTAGTGGGACTGATTCTCCTTGAAGCTATTTCCCAGTGCACCAGGTCTACATTATCAACATAATGTGAATATGTTCTAGGTTCTTTTCTTAAATGTTACCATCTTATTAAGGCCTTGGAGATATGTTTTCTATGGCTGCCCCTGACATTTGAAAGGCCTCTATTCAACAAGCTTTTTGGAAGATTAACAACCTGGCTGTTCACCCTATTTGGCTAGGATGGAAGTGAGTCTAGCAAGTGTAAAAACACGGGGAATCTAAATTATATTGCAATGTTGTGCTTGGGTTATGTGGTGTTATAATGAGGATGTTTGTTTTATTGTTTTTATTTTGTTATACTGTGATCCATTTGGGATTATCTTGTTAAGATAGATACATGTTTCTAAATAAACAGCAGAATTCTCACAGATCTATTCTTGCTTTTCTATGGGTGTCTCCTTAGGTTACTTGTTCAGAATAGTATATTGGGTAAAGATGAGAAATAAAATTCATCTGAACTGTAAAACACCTCAGTTTCATATATAGGAAATCAGAACTTGCCCTTGACAGGTATTGGAACGAAAACATAACGTAATGGTAGATATTGTCAGGAATTAAGATTTGATGCCATCTATACCTACTTTTTCCCCTCCTTCTTTCCAACCTTCTTTTTACTCTTTACTCTTTGTTTTAGAGACCATAATGCAAAACTGTTTTTGAGAAATCATTTATTGAATCAACTTGTGGTGCATGTGAATTTTGGAAATAGACATGGTAGGTGTTCTGACCAAGCTCCCCAAACACGACAAACCCTCTGAAGTTAAATCAATGATTCCTTTATTAGGAGCGCCAGCAGCCATGGCAAAAAGATTTTCTCTCACCGCAGGCTAACAAGTCTGTCTGGCAGGGAGATGAATAGTTATTTGCCACATCAATTAATCTCCATCCCCTGCCTTTTATCCACAGACCCTCTAGGGTGGGGCTTCACTAGCAGTGGTGGCTCTTCTGTACCAAGAATTGGCCCACAAATTTCCACTGCTCTCCTCTCTTCTACCTTCTGCGCATCAGGCACTGGACCAGGGGTGGGTTCTAACTTACCTCGCCACCAGGTTTCTGCCTCCCACATTGTGTGTGCATGCCTCGCGGGTGTGTGCATGCGCAGTACAAAATAATTCCCAAATATTCACCAAAAAAGGCCAAAAACAAGATGGTGACACATGCGCAGTGCCAGAAACTCAGATCTCTGCATGCGCAGAAGAAAAAAAAATTCAAAAAAACATTCCCCCCCAAAAAAAATAAAAAAAGATGGTGGCATCCATGGGCCAGCACCAGCTCTGTGAAGGCACCAGCGGCATATTAGCTACTCGATAGAACCGGTCCGAACTAGTAGGAACCCACCTCTGCACTGGACCCAGCTGTTCTTCCTCTTCCTCATCAGCCACCTCCAGACTTGGAGGCTGTTGATTCTCCATCTGAGGGCTGACAGAGAACCCAGGCTTCTGTCTCTCTCTGTGACAGCTCCATTCCCTCTTTCCCCTCAGAGCTCTCAGGTTGCCTTGATGCTGAACCTGACTCCCACACCTCCTTCTCATCCGGTGTGACTGCTGGAGGGGCCGGCAGCCAACAGGCTACAACAGCAGGGTTAGATAGCACCAAACCTTAATTCCTATTGTTTATATAACTAATTGTTGGGTCTTTTGGGAAGTCAATTACATCTAGGGACAGCATGTACACTGTAGCTTCTCCTTTGACAATGATAATGGAAAATGTGAAGCACTATAAATTACATTTGCAATTGGTGGGCAAGACTATGCAGCATAAATATGTATAATGTATCTATTCATAAGAATAGGTGTCCTAAGATGCCCAGATTGTAGGGGAGATGGGAGAAATAAAAATTTAATAAATAAATGAAATAAATAAAGACGTTTTGCATTTCCCAGTCCTGTCTCCCAGACATCTCCTGCCATAATGACCAGCACATTGCCAGTAATCTAAAATATATATTTAATATAGAACACTTTATACATGAATAGAATACAGAAATGATGAATGATTCTGCTGAGGATACTTCTTATCCAAGATAAACAATTGAAATTCCTTTGTTTGTCCTTTACAGTGTTACAGGTAGGACTTTATTTCGTTCAGCGATTGGATTCATCAAGTCTTCATGCCTCAATAATTCCTGAAATTCTCTTTCCATTAAAAATAAATATCCTATTTTATATTCTTGAGATGATACACATATTTGATTGTCTTCTCTATGATGGCATATATTGAAAACTATAAAATTATAATACAACTATTAATCCTATGTATCTGCTTGTACCTAATTTTTTATTAAAAATATATTGCAATCCAGCTGGCTCATAAATTACCGTGTGGTTGAAAAGTCTCTTGTTGGATTACTCCTGAAGCAGAACATATTGAAGTAAGGGCTATGGCTTTCTGATTAATATTTTGACTTTATGGAGATGATGATGAGGTGAGACAGTTGTCTGACTATAGGCAGGGCAATTCCAAAGAAGAATTGTTACAAGAAACATACTGATGAGCTACCAGAGAAAAAGCACTCCTTCAGTGAGAAATACGTGGGTTGTCTTTTCTGTGCCTGTGACTGACAAGTCATAAAAATGATATTTCCTATCTAAATTCATATCACATGTGCTGTTAGGAATATACAGTTCTTCCAGAAATCTCCTTCGGAGTATGGTTTTAAGATGATGACAGGGGAATACAATTAGAGACTTGGGGGTATTTTATTAACTTTTTAATTAATTGAAAGACAAATATCTGTAAGCCACCTTGAGTAACCTTGTAAGGGTGGCATGAAATTTTAGTCATGGTCCTACCTACCTTTTTTATTGGTCCTAGCAGAGGTGGGTTTCTACCAGTTCTAACCAGTTCTTTAGAACTGTTAGTAACTCGGCGATGACGTCACAGAGCCAGTTCTCTGTGGCTGGCACCATCTTGGATTTTGCTTCTGCACATGGGCAGAAGCTAATTTTTGATTGCTACGCATGTGCTTGCATGCTTTGCGCACATGCGCAAGGTGCGACCCTGAGCAAACCAGCAGTTAAAAGATCCACAACTCACCCCTGGGTCCCAGCCTATATTTTTGCAGGTGACCAATTATAGGGCATTCAAAACCAAGTGTTGCCTCCCCTGCTCAAGCTCTGCATATGTTTTATGTGAATCAGATTAGTGTAAGAGGTATATTTTCAGGATTCAAAATCAAACTGTAACAAACAAACGGAAATAGATTAAATCGTTGAGACTAGCTTTCCACGTATGTAGAAAGGAAAATGTTATGTGCAAATGTGCATAGTGTGTGCAGGTGCACTCATGCAATACATATAGATGCACATATGCATTTTTAATTCTGAATTTATACTGTCTGCAATTCTGGCTCATAATGTAGTAATGTCCCTTAAGTAATATGACAGGTGGTGTACATGGTTGAGGAAACTGGTCTCTCCCAATTCTCCACAGCATTTGTGGATGATGAAGTCTTTTTTCATCAAATGCTCTCAGGGACAAGAAGTAATATGGATAAGGCTTATTTACACTTGTGAATTTAATGTTTTAACAAATAAAACACTATGTTTACATGAAAAGGACCTTTTAATTAAGGATGAAGGGTTGAGTTATTTTATGAAATGTTCTTGTAGTTCTCAAATGTACCTGCAATTCTCCATCCTAATCATGGATGGAGACT
>JANHFT010004000.1:0-13047 GCA_032467955.1 Pseudoxenodon macrops
CTTCCTGCCTTCCTTACAGGATTAGCCCTGTAAAGTGGGAAAAAACAAAATAAGATTTCTTCCAACAACCGGTTCTCCTGAATAGACGCGAACTGGCTGAATCCCACCACTGTTTACAACCATAATTGAGTTCATAATTTCCGTTGCTAAGCAAGAGTTATAAAGTGAATTATGCCCCATTTTACAACCTTTCTTGCCACAGTTGTTAAGTGAATCATTGCAGTTGTTAAGTTAGCATTGACTTTGCTTGTCAGAAGGTCACAAAATGTGATCACGTAGCCCCAGGACACTGCAACTGTCGTAAATAGGAGTCAGTTGCCAAGCATCTGAATTTTGATCATGTGACCATGGGGATGATGCTACAATATCTTAAGTGTGAAAAATGATCATAGGTCCCTTTTTTTCAGTGCTGTTTGCAACTTTGAACAGTCACTAAATGAACTGTTGTAAGTTGAGGACTATTAGAGAAGTTTACAGGAAGTAACTGGAGTCCCACATTAAATATATATATATATATATATATATTGACCAATAAAGGTTCGTGTCACAGAATGATCACTTAAATAAAACAGGTGCCCCAAGAGCTGCAAGCTTTTGTACAAAGTGTAGCAGATTCAACTGCCCCTTGGTTTCATGCCCTGTGACGTAGTTGCATTCTTTACCCTCTTCTCAATTAACTTGGTTTCATTTGAACAACAGGATAGAAAAATCTTACCTACAACTACTAAAGCAGGGATCTCCAACCAGCCAGCTTTGCTGGGGAATTCTGGGAGTTGAGATCCTCCAGGCTTTAAGTTGCCAAGGTTGGACCCTGTACCAGAGGTGGATTCCTGGCAGTTCGGACCGGTTCGCTAGAACCAGTAACAGGAATTTCCCCTTGCTCGCTGAACCGGCAGCTGGACACGCCCCCAAACTGATCCTCCGTCTGGAAATCGTCTTGAAAATAACCTTCTGCGCATGCACAAAGCTTCCTGCGCATGCGCAGACTGCTATTTTCAAGGCAATACCCGGATGTGATGGAGCAAAACGTGCACTTCCGTTGTGACCCAAACCAGTAAGAAAGGTAAGTAGAACCCACCCCTGCCCTGTACTAAAGTATTTCTTAAACTGTAGAGGTCAGGAAGGACCCAAAAGCCAAATGGTTTTATGCTAGACGAATATAAGGATGTCCAGACAAATGTAGAAGCAAATCTCAACAGATACCTCACACTAAATTTATAATCCAAAGCTTACTTAGAAAAAATACAGTTTTCTATGTTCCACTGGACTGTTTTATAAAATGAACATGAGCTTTACTTACAGGATCCACAAAGTGGTTCATCTTGGCAGCTAGTTGCTATTTGTCAGCCGAAATATACTGAGTACATTTCTTTGTTGCGTGCGAATACGCGCTGCATTTAGATTTACATTCTACCTGCTTAAAAGTAGTATGCTTCCTTTTAATAAGTTCTCTGTTCTCCACAACAGGTGCCTGTTGTTAAGATAGATGGTCAGTTAAAGAGAATGACTAGCAAGAGCGAAGAATGAATAGCATACTTTAAGTGTGCAACTCTATGAATGAATAGGATACTTTAAGTAGTGGAAAATACATCACTTAAAACAAGGTCAAGAGCTGTTGTCTCCCATTCCAGAATATAGGATACAGAACAATGCAGCTAAGTTACAGGAAAGTAGACTCCATCAGAAAGGAAACAACAGTAAAAGCAGTTTTATAATAGAATCAATTAGCCAGAAAAGTGGTGGGATGCCTTTCATTGGATATGTTGGATAGCCTTAAATGGCCTCTTTTAGCTCTAACTCCCTACCCAGAAATAAAAGGGGAGGACAGGGGATTCAGCCTATTCGGTCCGGTTCGGGGGAAGCCGGTTGCTCCAACGATCAGCTGAGGGCGAACCGTTTCTCTCCGACTGTCAGCTGGGCCCGCACACCCCTGCGCTATACCTACCTATATTTCATTCATTTGAAGTCCAGCTGATCCGCGCGGCACAGCGGATTGCCACGCCTCAGCTGTTTCACTCACCGGGGCTAGTAGAATGTACCGTGTAATGGTGTTTTCAAACGCACTGCACGCGCACGGGCGAAGCGTGTGCTCAGCGAACCAGTTGTTACACCGGTTGAATCCCACCTCTGGAAGGACCTATATGACAGATGGTACATCTCTTCAATAGACAGACATTTCTGCATTTTGTGGGGAAGGGGAGAAATAAATGTCACTCTAGTTAATCCTGCTTTTCTCAATTTAAAACCAACCGATGCACTTTTCTAGGCAGATATCTAACTACCTGCAGTTTAAATACTGATTTCTTAAGGTCTGCCAGCAGAATGCAAAATTTGCAAACAGACTCTTGAGAATTGCTGTTTTGTGAATCGAAGACTCTGGGTGGCAAGCCGCATCGGTACATTTTAATTTCCAAGGCCAAAGAAAGATTTCTAATGAAGATTAATTAATACAGACCCTTCTGTGGAGCCTCAGAACGACTTCCTCCTCACTCAGGGTCAGAACACTGACTGCACGCAGTGGGAATAATGAAAATACATTACATGGTGTGCTAGTCTCTTTCTTTTTCAGCGATTTGTGCTCTGAAAATGTTCTCTGTCAGGTTTCTACAATCCTGAAGCCAAATGCCCTAAGAACTAAAATCAAACAAAATGTGGACAAAGCTATCTTAGCACTAACCAAGGAAAACACTCCCTATTCCCCCCCCTCATTCACACACACATACACTATTGAATGGCCTCAAAATAAATTAATAAATTAATCCTGTTCCAATTCAATTGTATTCTTGACCCTATAGAACGCACATTTCAGGACACCGTAAAGCTTTGGTAGGTTTCATTCAGGGTTAAAATGCTATTGGTTCAGGCTGGTTCACCCGAGCTGGTAGCAAAAAATGCTTTAAAAAGTGTTTTTTTAAAGGTTCCCACAATCATGCAGCACAGCTGATTGTCGGAAGTTTTTTTACTTTTTAAAAGCATTTTTTTGCTACCTATTCCCATGAACCGGTAGTAAAAAAAAATGCTTTAAAAAGTTAAAAAAAACAAAAAACTTGACCACGCCAACCCAGTCATATGACCCACCCCTAAGCCACACCTACCAAGCCACGGAACCGGTAGGGGAACATTTTGAATTTTCACCACTGGTTTCCTTCATAGCTTCTTTCCTTCTTTGTTTTCCCTCGTTTTTTTTGAAGTTTGATACTAAGGAACAGGGGTATTGTTCTGTTCAGGGATTTGTGCCTTTTGGTCAGGCCTTTTTATCTTTTATATGTTATGCATTGCTTATTTTTACTTGGTTTAATTAATTATACATTATTATTCTATTTTTCTACCAGACAATAGTTTATTTATGCTTTTTTTAGGTAAAATGCGTTAACAGTGTGGTATTCCACTAAATGCGTTAACAGTGTGGTATTCCAGTGCGTTAACAGTGTGGTATTCCACAGTGCGGTATTCCACTAACCCTTCTACAGTTAGCGCCGCCTAGGTTTTAATGTGGCTACTCTGTATTTTTGCATGTTTTGAAGGCAACGAAAGTAATCTTTTTTTTTTAACCCTTTTAAATTAACTAGTTTCATATATGGCACAGAATGATGTTCGAAAAGGAGGCAGCCAAACACTTTTTTGTTTGTGGTTAAAAGTGAAGACACTCAACTTAAATCAAATATAACCTACATTCCTAATGCAGCAACTCTCTAATCCTAAGGTCGGTCAGCAAAGCATTATCTTCTCATTGCTTCAGGCACTCAACTTCATCTTCCTTTTTTTTGGTGGTCTATTAGAACTGCCGCTGTCAAAGTTGTCCTCACTGTCATCATTCACCTCTACACAATGCACACCCTCCCTCCTTTATGGCAAATGAAATTAAAATGTCCTTCAACAGCGGATACTGTTCAGCTTTTAAGCCACTGCTAGTTGTTTGTATTTTTTCCCCTCCTCTTTCCACCTTTGCGATTACATTCTGTTCTGTTTTTTTCTGCTACAGAACCCCCAAAGCAATGACTGATTTATACATATGTTGTATATCAAGGGATCAAGGGCTTAGAAGAGCAACTAACCCTGTTAAAACAAAATACTAAGGTCAGTTATGTGCAACAGCAGAAATATGACATCTTGTGAAGATCAAGCCTTACAGAAAAGAGAAAGTCTTTCAGACAAACCCGACCCCATCTTTGTGTCTTTCTAGTGTTTGGCAATATTAAATTTAGATTGCAAAACGGGATAGTTTAAGGAGGTTGTTTTGTTTGTTTTAGGATAATGTAACATTTCTGAGTTAAGCATCCTTCCAAAGAACTTAAGAACCAACTAGAGCTTCTAAATGAATCTGAAACACTATGCCCAAACAAAGGACTCGTTTTGCATTCAGTATATTTTTTTTCTCACGTTAATTAAAGATAGCGACAGCAATAGCACTTAAGACTTATATACTGCGTCATAATGCTTTACAGCCCTCTCCAAACAGTTTTACAGAGTCAACATATTGCCCCCAACAATCTGGGTCCTTCTTTTACCGATCTTGGAAGGATGGCAGGCTGAGTCAACTTTGAGCCGATGAACTGCTGGCAGTAGGCAGAATTAGCCTGCAATACTGCATTCTAACCACTGCGCCACCACGGCTCTTTTAATTAGATATATTAAGGTTTATGGTTTACCAATACCAATTGGTAAATCATAAACCTTTACCAATTATCCTCACATACTAGTCTCAGTGCAAATGTAGGATATTACCATACTTAAAAAAATAAACAATAATTCAAGCATTTAAAAACAGATTAACCTAGGAATCCACCAACAAAAGTCATTAGGTCAACATTAACACCCAGAGTTGTTATGTGAGTTGGTTATACAACGAAAATAGTGTCTTTGTCTTACCCCAACCAAATGCCATCCAAATGGGTTAACTCTTTTATAATGGCCCTTGAGATGCAACGTATATTGTTTAGAGATTGTGAAGCTGGGCTCTTACTGCATTTGAAAGTGATCAAGTTTGGCCTGAAGGTTGGAGTAACTAATTGAACATTTAAAAAAAAATTTTTTATCCTAGTTTGGGTGTATATGTGTGGAGGTGTTAGCTCTGTTGTCCATTGGGCTACTAATCTGCATCAAAATAACACTGGCTTGATAAGAAAACATTTTGATTGTGGTATCCTTCTAGGCCACTCAGAGGGGAAGAGAGGTCTCATCATAGCTCTCAGTTTTATTTGGGGGGGGTCAGAGGTGGGTTCTGAAACTTCTTACTGCCGGTTCGTGCAGGGTCGTGCCTTGAGTTCACACGCGGCAGTCAAAAACTAGCTTTTACGCATGCGCAGAAACAAAATCCAAGATGGCGGTGCCTATGGAGCCATCGACAGAACCGGCTCTGTGACGTCACTGCCGAGTTACTACCTACACTATAGAACCGGTAGGAACCCATCTCTGGTAGGAGTTCTGGGGTCAATATTCACCTCACTCCTGTTTAACATCTATACTAAGTCACTGGTTAAAGTTTATTTATTGGCTTGGGGTTAAATATCATCAATAGACTGATAACATCCAGTGATACACCTCTATTCATACATGTGTAAGGCCTGGAAGCCATCTTTTGCATTAGGCCTTCAGACCTGCCACATTTACTACTGTGGGAAACTGGGAGGGGGGATTGTATGAAGCCAGGGTGATATATAATTATAACATTCCTTCCTCAGAAAGTTAAGGACAAATTGCCCTGTACCTGGAAGGCTGCACTTGGGACGCATCTCCAGTAGGGATGATGTTTGATTGGACCATGTGATTGGACATGTGGGTGCTGAGGCAGAGACTTGAACTTTTCATTGGGTGGGGAAAACCTGGAAACTTTCAGATTCGGGTTTTCCCAGCTGTGCCAATATGACATCTCTAATAAAAAATAGCTTTGAGGAACTTCAAGCCTAGGTGTTTCTTTTCGTTAAGGGTGTTACTTGGAACCCTGACAACATGATCAAGTTATGCCATCAAGTTTTTTCTTAGTGTCCGGAAGATGGAGAGGAGTAGATTAGAGGTTCTCCCATAATTAGTTTTGAATAGGGCTGCCTTGAAAAGTTCTCAGAATTTGTAACTGATCCAGAATGCAATGGGCAACTGGCTGTTGAGTGTACTTCCGTGTATAAGTCTGGATTGTTTGTGAGTCTATCACTCTCCAAGACACAATTGGGTGGGCATGTTCTAGGTCACTTCTTTTAAACAATGTCATCTATGTCGCACCTTCCCTATAAAACTAAATATCCACAAGATATGGTTTTAATTGTGTAGATATATAAATAGTCTTGCACCAGATGCAGCTTTAGTTTTTCTCCTATGCCACCTTGAATCCCACTGCAGGTTGTACAGCGCATTGAGTATCTGGTTGGCTAAAATCGTCTCCTAATTCTTCTCTCTTTAACTATAGGTACACTACAGTTAACTTACACGATGAGGATAAAATGCTTACAAGGCTGTACGAGCCTTTGGATATCAAATATGGCTCATCTTAAACGAGAGACTGAAGGCATTTTTAAACCATTTCATCAATGGAAATGGTTAGCATCAACCTTCAAATCACAATGTTTTCCTCAAATATCCATTAAACGATAAATTCAATTACTGGCTATAATTAAAAAATATCTACTTAGCAAAAAGTTATGATTAGGAATTCAGCCTGAAAAAAAAAAAAGACATCTTGAAACCGCTGAACTGCATATTCCATTTAGAAGTGAGAACTAAGGAGAACAGCCAAGTATGTGAGAGATTAATTGAAGTAATGAAAAGACTGATCAGAGCTTTGTTCCAAATCGACATTCCTTTTCAACACAGTTGAGGTACTAGAGATATTAAAAATTCAATTTAACTTGCCTGATGAATATTTAGCTCTGCTGCTACTGTCCCCTGTGCCGCCTTCTTATTTAACGTTATGATTGCCTTAAACAAGCAATACAATAAATGACACCAGATACATGAAAAATTCATTTCACTAAGCCTGTGGAGGGATGTGGCTTAAAGGTGATTTGTTAAATAGCAGATATAAAATAGTGGATTATACATATCTTTCATCCCTTAAGGGATGAGATAAGGAAGAATTTTGCTACCTGTGGTTGGAAATACTTTTTTCCTCTAACCATGAGTCAACCTTTTCCCAACATCATTAGTACAAAGTTGAATTTTCTTCCTTTCATTATATATATCCTAAAGAGAGAGAAAAGATCGTTTCTGTTCTTTCTTGGTTTATATTTGTATTTTTTTAATTTTCTTTTTCACTAACAATAAAGATTGTCTTGTTAATCATGTGTAAACTAAACTACATAAGTAATTAATGTTTTCTTAAAAAAACATACATTTAACTTACTTCACTATATTAAAAGCAAGTGTGCACAAATTGGGTGATTTGTGATTTGTGACCTTCGGACACCCTTTAAGGCACCGGGGCAGAATCCGGGGGTATCTGTGGGGGGCAGTGAAAAATTTGGAAACTATGGTTACTTCACAAATCTTTTTTTATAAAGGGTTGGGCATGCATTGCATGAAAATGAGGAATGGGACTTGAATTCTGTCCGCTCTCGTTGTTTTAAATACACATAGGAAGATTTCTCTGGGATTTCTCTTGTCACGTGTTTCCAGACAAGTCAAAACAAGCCACTGTACAGGCAGTCCTTGATTTATAACAGTTCATTTAGTGATTGCTTGAAGTTACAACAGCACTGAAAAAAGTGACATATGACCATTTTTCACACTTATAATCATTACTATGATCACGTGAGCAAAATTCAGACACTTGGCAACCGACTCATTTTTATGACCATTGCAGTGTCCCGGGGTCACGTGACCCCCCCTCTTTTGTAACCTTCTGACAAGCAAAGGCAATGGGGAAGCCAGATTCACTTAACAACCGTGTTACTAACTTAACAACTGCAGTGATTCACTTAACAAGTGTGGCAAGGAAGGTTGTAAAATGGGGCAGAATTAACTTGACAATTGTCTCAACTATCTGTATGACCAGCCATGCCACCCTCCTATTCACTCGGATTCTCTTGAAGTGGAAAAGGAGAAGCCAGACAGCCCAGGGGAAAGAACTCTGGAAGCCCTGGCAATTCTTCCCTTGCATCCTTTGTGTCCAATAGTTATAATCCTGGGGGAACCCAAGTACATACAGATTATGCGCAGAATCCATCTTACCACTAACATTTGTGTTATCTGTGTCTATGCCTGCTTAATAATAAAGCCATCGATTTCAACTAACAGCCAGGGTCTAGTCTGCATTCTCTTGTCCATAGTTGAATAGTCTAAGGTAATTGGCTGATCTAACTGCAGCAGGGACGCGGTGATCTAATCAAAGGGACGCGGTGGTTCAGTGGCTAAGGCACTGAGCTTGTCGATCAGAAAGGTCGTCAGTTCAGCGGTTCAAATGCCTAGCACCACGTAATGGAGTCAGCTCCTGTTACTTGTCCCAGCTTCTGCCAACCTAGCAGTTCAAAAGCATGTAAAAATGCAAGTAGAAAAATAAGGACCACCTTTGGTGGGAAAGTAACAGCGTTCCGGGCGCCTTCAGCGTTTAGTCATGCTGGTCACATGACCAAGGAGACATCTTCGGACAGCGCTGGTTCTTTGGCTTAGAAACGGAGATGAGCACCGCCCCCTAGAGTCGGGAACGACTAGCAGATATGTGTGAGGGGAACCTTTACCTTAACTGCAGCAGAATTAAGGTAAGTTTGACTGATCGTTTAGAATCTGGTAAGCTCGAGAAGAAGAAAACAAAATGAAACAAAGAAGGGAAGTAAATTAAAATGTCAACGCAACAAAATACCTGTGGCTTTTTGGAAGAATTTCTTGTTCGTCGTCTTTGTATCCATCTGGATCTGGAAGTGTACTTGGATCAAATTCCTCATCGCTGTCACTGTGATCCAGAAAAGCTACAGTGTCCTCTTCAATCTACAGAAAGATTTTGCAGCATTAGATACCTTCATGCATTATTAATAGCTCAGTTAGTTCCAAGAAAACCCCATTCAATAGCTTTTGAGGTATACACAGGAAAGAACCTAATCAAGCTCTTAACAAACTGCCCTTATATTCTTTCTCTCATCACAGGTATACATGTAAGGATCTGCAATCTCTTCACACAGCTGCATCTTTTTCTGGGACTGTGCAATTGCTTGCCACAGCTGCTGCCTGGTCCTAGGAAAAGACACATTTGGCTTAAGAGTTGCAGACAGATGTTGTATGCACACACCAGAGCATAGTGATGTACCATTCTGCTTTGAAGGCTCCCACAGCATTACTATTATAATCACAGTTTAGGTTTTAATGCCAGTAGAAAACAGGAGGGGAGGGGACGCCTCTTTGTACATTGGAAGCAAAAACTTGAATCATGTGTTTGTTTGTTTGCCTTTAATCAGCATGCCTGCACCAGAAATACATGTAAAAAGGCAATACAAAGAGACTTCAGGAAGATTGAGTACAACATGGAAACAAACATAGAGAGAATATATCTAGTAAGAGGGGGGAAATGTCATTTTTTTTTTACTTCTGCATTAAACCCACACTTAATGTGGTTATATTGTTTTATATTACACATATTCTTTTACATCAGTCCTGTTTAAAAAAAAAACAACCCTTAAAAGTAGACTTTTGTGATCAAACAGTTCAGCAAGCATTGTTCCTCAGACTGAACGGTGTCTGCTAGGGAAATAAACACACAGGAGAAACCGGCTATGTAACTGCATGGAATTGTTCTGTAACTTTCTCTACACCACTTTTTTTTTTTTTAATCCTCTTTTAATACTGAATGGAAAAAAAACATTTAGAAATATGAAGAAGAAAATAGATAGAGTAACTGCTTTAGAGGGATCTAAGGTAGTTGCATTAATTTAATAATAATAATAATATCAAATGATATTTTGCTCCATCAAAGGGACAGCATTTTAATATGGTTGAAAGGTCTATGTGCTCTCGTGATGCAAAGCGCTATGCTGAACAGGTGCAACCATATCAGACAGGTGTTAGCTAAAGAGGTAGACTAAATCTCTTGTCATTCCAGTCATGAGTGGAGCCCTAAAGGGCTTCCTTGATATCTGAAAATATTAAATTTATCAGACCTGAAAGGTAGATAAAAATGCCAAACCCAGTCCGAACATGTGGCTGACTGTGCAACCAATAATAATAATAATATTCAGTTCATTGATATAGCTGTAACAGGAGATGCCAGAGTCGAAGAAAAAGATCTGGAAAAAATCACAAAGTATCGCGACCTGGCCATTGAAACTACAAGGCTATGGGTGAAACATGTGACCATGATACCCATTGTCATCGGGGCACTTGGTACCATGTCCAAGAATTTTATAAAATACATTAAAAAATTGCAGCTTCCTGCAATAACACCAGCGAAACTGCAAAAGACTGCGCTACTTGGAACATCATATATTTTAAGAAGGTACTTGGTTGATACCTAGGACGCTGGCAGCAACCCGTAACAACCATTAGCACCAGTCAATGTATTTGTGATTGTTCAGTTGACTGAGTTTCATGTTCAATGAATAAAAGAAATAATAATAATAATAATGAATCTGGATGAAGAAGATCTGTAGGAGAGGCTGAGCCTGAGAGCGGAATCAAATGCCTCATTAGTTTGGAGTCCCAAAGAGACCTACCTGTATTTTTCGGACAATAAGACACACTTTTTTCCCCTTTAAAAGAGGCTGATAATTTTGGTGTGTCTTATACTCCGAATGTAGCTTTTTCGAAGCTTTTTTTCTAGCCCTAATGAGGTGCTAATGATCTTCCCGGCTTTGCAGGCTTTTTTCATTGCTACTCCCGCCGAAGAAGCTTTTTTTCTAGCCCTAAGCCTTTGCAGGCTTTTTTCAATGCTTCTCTCTATCAGTTGTGCTTTAGAAGCTTTTTTTCAGCACTAACCAGGGGATAAAATAATGTGCTGAAGTTGACCAGGCTAAGGATGCTAGCCATATGAATAGCTGGTAGGCAGATTTTGTTTCCTATTTTCCTCCCCAAAAACTAAGGTGCATCTTATATTCCGAAAAATACTGTAAGTCCAGTCCTCCTTAAAGTCCATTCTGCCACCAATCTGACCATTAGTAGATCAAAGTCTTGTGTATGGAATAAGCTGACAATACTTTTGAACTCTATCCTAGCTCCTGGTTTCCTGTGTGTGACAGGTCACTAACAAATACCTGCATATGAAGGCCAACATCAGCTAAAGAATTGGCAGCTGTGATTTCACATTTTTGTGTATATTGTTATCATTAACTAGGGACCACAATCAGCCTTCAATAGGATTGACAAAGACAACTTGGTGGTGCTGTGATGTTTCCAAAACAAAGGGAAATTATTTTTACCTCTTTGGAAATAGTTTGTTTGTATAATAAGGAATAGAAAGTTCAAGGAAGAAATCATAATTAGATTTATGTCCCACCTCTCTTCCTAGACCTCGAGGTGTATACATAGTCACAACTTATAATAATAATCTAATGATGAAGGCTAGGCCAAGAGAGAGTGGCTGTCTCAATTACCCATCGAGTTTCCAAGGCTGAATATCATGTCACTTCTTACCACACCACTACTACATTAACAATTATATCACACTGATTCCAGAACAGTGTATGCTGCTATGGGAAAAATATATAACCTGAATTTTGCTATGGCAAGGTAGTCCTAGTTTAGCAACCACAATTGGGACCAAAAATTCAGTTCTTAAGTGGTCATTAAGTGAAGCCGCAACTGAATAGCTCTACTTCAGCTTTCTTTTGCTTTATGAACCTGCAAAGGTTGTACCGTGTTTCCCCGAAAATAAAACAGGGTCTTATTTTCTTTTGACACCCCCCACCCCCGAAATAAGTGCTTGGCCTTATTTTCGGGGAGGTCGCATTATTTTTGAAGTGCAGGAGGCGGTGAGCGTGGTCACCTCATGGCTGCTGCTGTGTTTTGGGGAGAGCCTATTTTCAGGAGACGGCTTATTTTAGCGCATGCACTCAAAAGCCTGATTGGGCTTATTATCCGGGGAGGTCTTATTTTCAGGGAAATGTGAATTGGTTATCAAGTCATTTTTTTAACCACTTTTGAAACTGCAAATGATCACTAAATGAAGCAATCACTAAATGAGACCTGTCTTATTTTTGAAGGATCAGCTCAAAATATACTACAATTCTTAGGGAAATTGGAACAGCATCATGAAGCCTTTTTATAAGATGTGACCCGAACTCACATTAAAGAAGGTCAAACTCCTTTCTTTTCATGCAGATATTAAAGCTCTTTCTCCAGCGTGTGCTATGGTTTACAAAATGCCATTTTTTTTCAGCTGCAAATAGATTATGGCACCAAAAGCTGCTGATTCATTTGTCTTTTTATTTCGGGAACACCTGACAAATCCTTTATACAGTGTAAAGGGTGTAACTTAATTTATGGTAAGCAAGATAAAATACCGGTACATTTGGTGATTGATGACTTGGGTGTAGCTTTCCTAAAAAATAGAAAACAAGGTTTCTTATCTCCAGGAGGATTACATTTGGAAATAATGAAGAAGAAGAAAAGAGTGACCAGAGGACCAGTTGAGACTGGACTCTCTGGATTCAGTGTTTACAGCTGAAACATCGTAAATTAATTTAGTGGGGATAATGATATCTTGCACTAAGACTTAAACTTGTTTTATTACTCAGATTCTCTCCTAGCTAATATCCATCAATAACACCAGCTTGTCTCACAGAAGGGAAAGAAGCAACTTTTTGGGGGAAGAATGCAAATTAATAGTCTGTAGAGATTCTCAGTCATCCAGGTCATGGTTGTCCTAAAGGTGCTTTTTTCAGGAGGCACCTGGACTTCCTTGTTTTTTTTCTTTTGAAGACGTTTCGCTTCTCATCCAAGAAGCTTCTTCAGCTCTGACGGAATAAAATAATGGAAGGATTGATATTCCTTGCAGACAGCTGGTAATCTGCATCAATGACCCTCTAAAAGAATTCATATTACCAGCTGTCTGCAAGGAATATCAATCCTTCCATTCCCCATTCCATTCCATTCCGTCAGAGCTGAAGAAGCTTCTTGGAGGAGAAGCGAACCGTC
>JANHFT010004000.1:46726-59074 GCA_032467955.1 Pseudoxenodon macrops
CTATTGTCTAGATAATATAAGATCACTCATGGTTAGATAAATAAGATCGATTGATCGATAGATCAATAGATAGATAGAGAGAGAGAGAGAGAGAGAGAGATACATAGATACATAGATAGATAGATAGATAGATAGATAGATAGATAGATACATACATACATACATACATATATACATACATACATACATAGATACGTAGATAGATACATAGATAGATACATAGATGGGAGAGATAAAAAAGAGAAAAAAAGAGACACAGATAGCATTCTATATATTAAGACTAGATAAAATATCAAGATGAACGTTGGAGCAACTTTAATTTTTTCTCCATCCCTTTGAATAAATTAATGAGACAAATTATTATTTTAAACAGTCTTCAATCAAAAGAAAAATATGTACAACTCTGAATGATTTTGGGGGAAAATCATGTAGACATGTTTTAACAATGAAAATGTGCTTATGAGTATAAAAATTGGTTCCCATCTTTTATCCATATCCCTATCTATATCCTGTACATATAGTGCCTGTGTATCTGTGTATGTGTTCGGCCGATCTAGCAATTCAAAAGCATGTAAATACAAGTAGATAAATAGGTACCACATCAGTGGAAAAGTAACATAGCACAGAGCTCTCCAGTGGATTCTATCAGGACCCACAACTGCCCAAACAGTATCTTTGGAGTCCATACTTTGGAATCTACACCTTTGGAATCAGAGCTTAATGTTCATCCTTGAAGCAACCGATTGTCCAGACAATATATGTAACTAATTTATACTCCATTAAATGGTTTAAGAGGATGCAATGGACAGATGTCACAGATGCACACTTAGCAGTAGGATTCATACCTGCACATCATATAGCATTGGCCATGACCTCAGCTCCTCAGATTTTGTTTAGCCCTTCACCTTCAGCCATTGTTGGTATTGTACTGATATATCATCATCTCTTGGTTCCCTATTAGATTACCTATGTAAGAGACAGCAAATATCACCACATAATGAAGAAGTCAGTAAGAAGCTATTTTTCAGATTAAAGCCCCAGGGAATTTTGACAAGATCTTCTTTGTAACCATGAAGACTGATAATCTTCCATCATATTGAAAGATCCAAGACATTTAACAGGGGCCTACAATAGGTTGTTTAATATATCATGATCTGGAGTATCTAACCATTGAGAAAGATGGCCTCATCCACATCAGACAAAATAAGAAGGAAGTATAATCGCCCATTGCCTACTTCCAGAACATTGAACTGGTTTTCCACATTTTAAGCTTTAGGATCTCAAAAATACGTTTGCAGGCTAAAAAATAATCAAGCTTCCCAGAATTGTTCCTTTCTCAACTCTCAAATTAGGATTATTCTCCTGAGCCAAACAAAACTCTTTTCTCCAAAGGCATACTTTTACGGCAATGCTCATTCCGAATTCCCCTTCTAATTATTAAAATCATGATTATTTCTTCTCCTTTGAACAAGGTTTATGGGATTTCCACCACCACAATTAGTTGCCAATTAATGTGACAACAAATGGGATAGACAGCATGTGATAATCTGATTTGTAACAGCCTCCTGTGATGAGATCACAATTTGGATTAAAGCTGGGCAAAAACTGTAGGAGCCTGAAATTGTAGGTGACTCTTCCAAATCTGGGGGCAAACTGGACCTTCTTCACTGTAATGGTGAACTTCTGTGATCTGTGAGATTTAGCTCTGTGCCTGAGAAAGAACTATAGGAAGGATCTCCTGTAGTATACTGTATGTCAAATGTCTCTGTTGCTGCATGTACAGTTCTTTCTGCTTCTGCTTCTGCTTCTGTCTCAAATTCCCTATGCCAGTATGCTGATGAAATGTCCATTTAAGGTGATAATCGAAGAAAAGGAATGGTTCCATTACTACAAGCCAGGAGACTACTGGATTACTGGAATAATGTCTGGAATCGTAGCTCGATTCTACCAATTTTCATTCTCCAAGCCTCCAACCCACCAACTGAAAAGGTAATTGTTAGCATG
The DNA here is from genome assembly GCA_032467955.1 of Pseudoxenodon macrops. Taxonomy (NCBI): domain Eukaryota; kingdom Metazoa; phylum Chordata; class Lepidosauria; order Squamata; family Pseudoxenodontidae; genus Pseudoxenodon; species Pseudoxenodon macrops. Next base: position 48,731 of record JANHFT010004000.1, read on the forward strand.
GCTAAGATTCTGGTGATTGACTTTAACCTGCTCCAATATCTTTTCTAGGAATGATTTCATTTCTCCTATTCCTCACCTTCAGAAAGGCAAGTCATTATTGCTCATTCCAATTTGCTTTAGAAGAAAGGCTCCTGAGGAACCTGATTATTTTGTAAAATCTGAATTTGCAAAGTTTCTTTTTAAGTCCTTGCACGAGTGTCAGCCTCAACACTGGGCAATACTGGGCAATGTCAACACTGTCCCACAATGATTCTTACCTGCCTGTGGTTCTGCCTGCTTTTAATCTGATTACCTTGGTACTATGGAGTCAGCAACTTATTTATTCATATTTATTTTATTTATTTATTCACAATAGTCCCAATAAAGTGATTGGATGAATACTTCAGGAAAGAGTGAGATCGGTTGTATTTTCTCACCATCATTTCTTCCCCTTCCTTATGTTTACTCTGTAATACCTACCACCCTCTCCACTCTTTCTTTCCATCCTTTTACATTTTTGCCACTTTTGTGGTTTCGCTATTCCTTTTGGTTTAAATAAAAGGGATACAAAATGAAAGGGATAAAATTCAAGGAGGGAAGAGACTTTATGCGATAAGATAATGTTTAATCACAGAGGACTCACATTAACTGTAGTTAAGTGTAGAATATAGGACAATAACTCTAAAGCCATGAAGATTCTGCAGCAAATATCTAGGTCTAAAGAAGGTCCGTTGAAGAGATATCAGATAGGTAATACCTCTTGCTAATCCAGCACTTGAATCCAGCTGTTATTCCTCTCCAGGGTGATATAACAGGAAGAAATCCTATAATATAACCACAACGTACACAATTTGCACTTGGTGGCATCCTTTATTAGCATTCTGGAGGTGTGGAAAGATACAGATCTTCCCCCAAGCATTGGGCTAGGATGCCGGTTGCGAGCTATGAGCATATCTAGTCTGGTGCCTAGGGAATAAGGGTATGATTTTAATTATATTTTATGGATTGTTATCAATTGATATGAGTGATATATTAACTTTGCAAATAAGTAATAAAGTAAATAAATAAATGCTTTGGTTTTGCAAAAGTATATTCTAAGCAGATTGAAAGAGTTACAATAGTAAGAAACTGTCTCACATTTTTTTTTGAGTAAAATAAGGTGTGGAGGTCTCTTACTATTGTAACTGTTTTCCTTACCTGGCTACTGAAGTACAAGAATAATTTTCCTCATTTTTCCTCCCAAGTCCTAATGTGGAGAAAATGATAGGCAGAATCATTTCTGGTGATTTTGATAGGATTCCTTTTAACCTGACATAACAAGCTTGCTATCGCTCTCTGATATTTCTTTTGGCAAGAAGCTTCTAGTGGTGTCAATGGGACTGTTCTTCTCATAGACATTTCAAAAATGTCTATCACCTGCAAGGTCCAAATAAATTGAATAATTTAATTGAATAATGAGTATCTGATTATCTTTTTAGCATTGCACTATATAGATATAAAGCTACAGTAAACATGAGATGCTTTCATGAAAATCCAAACTGAAGATTCATTTATTCATTTATTGGAATTTGTCAATCAAAAATGAAAACAAGAATAAGAGAATAAAAATACAATGACAGGGATGATAGGCACATTACTGCACTTATGCAGGCTCCCTCTACTGACCACTTAAATATGAAGTAAAGTCCACGGAAGTCAATTTGTGATTGAAACTGTGAAAATTTGTAGCTGAAACAACTGAATTGGGCAAGGCACTCCAGACTTTGACAACTCTATTAAAGAAATCATATTTTTACAATCAAGTTTAGAACAATTTACATGGAGTTTAAAGTAGTTGTTCATATTATTGTGATTAAAAGAGAAAAAGTCATTTACAGGTAAAACATTACTACATATAATTTTCTATGCAATATTTAGATCTGACCGCAAGTGACACAGTTCTAAGTTATACAAACCGAGATCCTGATAGCATAAGGAGAAAAAAAGCTTTGCAAAATTAGGTTTACAACTCTTAATGCTTTTTTAGCAATGCTGTTACAGTGACCTTTGGAGCATAAATCGTCAGAGATAAGTACACCTAGGTCAGGGGTCTGCAACTTGCGGTTCTGTAGCTGCATGCGGCTCTTTAGGTCCTCTGCTGTGGCTCCCTGTTGGGTGATCCCATCACTGGCTGGCCCCGCCCTTTGCCCTCCCCTCCCAGTCACTTCTTGCCTAGCCTGAGAAGCTCAGGACAATGGCAAGGGATGGAGAAGCGACTTGGGCTGATTCTCTGGGGCTTCACTCTTGCTGGAGCTAATTCAGCCCTTGTTGGTGCTGGGCATGCCTTGCTCGCTTGGGGAGATGTGAAACCTGCTGTTCTCCCGAGACAATGGCCTGACCCAGCCGTGACTGATGCCGGTCTCCCTATCATGAGGTCTGGTGGGGCGGGAATGGGATTTGGGAGGAGGGGATGACAGAAAGGGGAACGGACCCGCAGGGCCCAGCTGCAGCTTTAAAATGTGCATGGGGAACTTTCTCCGCCCAGATGATGTTTTTCAATGAAAGCTGTGTGTGTGTGTATCTCTGTATCTCTCTCGGTCTCTCGATGATGAAATTTCTTATGTTGTAGTGAGAACAGTTTCTACCACATTCTGCCCTTCTTGTTGGCTGTTCATGAAGTCAACCAGAATTCAAGGCTCTTACCCAACATCACCCTGGGCTACAACATGTATCAGAACTTTTTCAGTGCAAGAATGACATATGAGGCCATGCTGGATGTGCTGTCTACAGGGCAGGAGAATGTCCCAAACTACAGATGTGGAAGAGAAAAGAACCTGCTGACGATTCTTGAAGAGATGGATTCTGAACTCTTTGATCATATTTCCAATGTCTTGAGCATCTATAAAATTCCACAGGTATAAAGCCAAATGAAATTAATTCTGTGTTGTACATTGTTCAGATTTGCCTAGAAGGTAGCACTTGTATAAATTTCTCCAAATAAATTGAAAGTCAGAGAGTAAAAATTTAACAGATTAACAGAGTTGGAAGGAACATTGTAGGTCATCTAGTCCAACCCCCCACTCAAGCAGGAGACCCTACATCATTTTCAACAAATGGCAGTTCAATCTCATCTTGAATGTCCCAAGTGTTGGAGCTTCCACAACCTCCGAAGGCAGGCTGTTCCACTGGTTGAATGTTCTCACTGTCAGAAAGTTTCTCCTTATTTCCAAGTTGAATCTCTCCTTGGTCAGTTTCTACCCATTATTCCTTATCTGGCCTTCAGGTGCTTTGGAAAATAGCTTGACCCCCTCCTTTCTGTGGCAGCCCCTCAAATATTGGAACACTGCTATCATGTCTCCCCTGGTCCTTCTCTTCGATAGATTGGCCATGCCTAGTTCTTGCAACTATTCTTCATATTCTTCATATGCAGTACTCTAGGTGTGGTCTAACTAAAGCTTAGTTAGAAGAGCTGAAATTATTTTTGATTCACAAAGTGTGTGTGTGTGTGTGTATACACACACCTGTATGTATATGCTACATATTTCGATGAGGTCTCACTCATCATCTTCAGGCTGGTGCTTTCGGCTTCGTGCTTCTGTGAGCAAAGCGTGATCGGAGCTGCCGTCTCTCTATAAATACATGTTCCACGGGAAAAGACCCGAATACGCCAAGACTTGCATGTATGTATGTATGTATGTATGTATGTATGTATATATGTATGTATGTACGTATGTATGTACAGATCAGTCAAGCTAAGCCATGCCCAGCCACACACACACACACACACACACACACACACACACAATCAGTCAACCTAAGCCATGCCCAGGCTCTGAGCCTTCTCCCATGGCTCACAACAGATCCTGTTTCTTAGTCACCAAACAGTTCCCAGTGGCTTACTTGTTGTTATGGCTCATAATTTATTATACACTGACAAATGAAAAAAGCTACATGATCGTTTCTCACACTTAAGACCTATGGTCATATGATCAAAATTCAGATGCCTGGCAACTGACTCATATTTATGACAATTGTGTTACTAACTTAACAACTGCTGTGATTCACTTAGCAACTCTGGCAAGGAAGGTCATAAAATGGGCAAAACTCACTTAACAAATGTTTCACTTAGCAACAAAAAATTTGGGGCTCAATTGTGGTTGTAAGTCGAGGACTACCTGTACGTCCATGTAAAATGTGAGACAGTAAGAAGGAGAGAAGAAGCAAGGGCCAACCTCTGAAGATGCAGAAATAATAATAATAATAAAAAACCCATATAAAATGCTTTTGTTGAAATCACTGGAAAGAACAGTATCTTTCATTCCCATAAGCCAAGGACAATTCAATCAAACAAGCGGAGAACAATATTTCTTATTTCCCACGTCACTGCATCCATCGCAAAAGTGAGAAATGGATATTGGTTGCATGCTCTGCAAAATGATTTGCATTTTTAAAAAAAGGAAAAGAAAATAAGAGGAGAGAAATGAAGGCATAGAAATACATTTCTTTGTGGACTTTAATGAAAATGACATAATCAATTTATCTTGCCCTCAGGAATCCAATTTTTAACCTGCCAGTTTCAATAACTGTTTTTAACATTGGGAATAAAAGCAGCTGCAGGCAAAGGGGAGGCGCGGAATCTTGAACCCGATTTTCTTCATAACATGTCACATCATTAACAATGAATTTTTTTGGCAACTATTCTGCAGTTTGGAAAAGAGACGTAGTTTCCTTAGAAATATTGCGATTTTAAAATGGAAGGAAAGCTAGAGATAAAAAGATCTGAGTTCAATATCATAGGTGTGTTTTTGTGTGTGTGTGTGTGTCATCAAAGAACTTGTGATAGTAACCATAACTGCATAATGAAATCCCTGGCATCACAACATATGGAATGAAAGGGGGCTTCGATTGCACAACCAATGTTGTCATCTTCACTTTTTCATCCCATCCCGGTAAGGTCCTCTGCTCTACCCCATCTCTGTATCCCCAAATTTGGAGGGGGTGATGAAAAGGGAAAGCCATTAACAGGTGGCTACAACTCAGAAATGTAAATTAATGAGATTCTTAGGCTGGTGGGAAGCAAATTATTTAAAAAATTGATTAAAATCACTTGAAAGAGGCAGTGTGCTCTTTAAAGAATCTCAAAATACATGCTATCATCAATGTAATATTAAAAAGAGATAAGTACAATGGTTTATTTCTCTTTGACAAAAAAAAATTACCAGCTCTATTTATTGCCACAAAAGTCCACATACAAATCTTAGAATTATTTGCACATCTGAGGAAATCAGATGACAGGATATAAAGATAGGATATAGTTAGTCTAGCCCAGGGGTGTTAAACTCGATTTCATTGAGGGCCGCATCAAATTGTGTTTGACCTCGGGTGGGCGTGGTCAGGGTGGGTATGGCCAGCTCAACGTAACTCATGTTGGGGTCACCTGTGGTGGCCTGAACGCTCTGCCAGCAAAAATGGACTCCTGAGCTCCATTTTTTGTTGCAATGATTTCCTGTAACCCTCTGCCAGCGAAAACGGAGCTAGGGAGGGCCACGTGTGACCCTCCCAAGCTCTGTTTTCGCTGGCAGAGGCACCATGGGCCAGTCCTTTGCTGTTTCTAGGGTTACCCTGCAGGCCAGATCTAAGCACTCCACGGGTAGAATCCAGTCCCAGGCCTTGAGTTTGACACCCCTGGTCTAGCTATTTTAGAAGCAGTCCAAGAAAACCAAATCAAGATGCTAAATCCTCCAACTAATTCTAAATGCAATTCAGTTACAGGTAATATTAAAGAGAATAGTCTCAGCTTCTAGAACTCAATTTCTAATATGTGAAAAAATACATTTGTTTTTAAATGAGTTTACTACCTTCTAAAGCACGTTTTTCCAGGGCAAAATTTAAAAAGTAGAACTAAATTAAATTAAACTAACTCTTAAATGAAAGATAAAAGATATGAAAATAGAATTGTAAACGTTTAATTTAATTGTTACCTTTTAAAAAAATGTATCTGCAATTAAACCAGATATGAACTTTGGTAATTTACCACAAGCATTGTGGTGTTGATGATTATTTTTATTGCTCTTACTCAAATAATACTCAACAAATTAATTGTTTTTTTTTAATAATAAGAGTAGGACACTATTATGAGCAAAAAAGCAGACAAAATTGAATTAATATTACTACTATTAATTTTTTTTTTTAAAGACTGCTATATTCGATTCTGAGAACACATTTCATATACATACACTTAAACTCTATAATAAAACACAAGCCATCAACAGATGTAATGTTACTTCCCTAACTTGGCAATCTCCAGATATATTAGACATTGTCAGGCATGAAATGAAAGATCAGATCCACAGTGAAGGTCCAATTAAACTATTTATTGCTAATCATGCCTTTGCACAAGAATCTTTCTCAACTAACAGTTAGCACCTGGTAGAAATTAGTAAACGTCAACGGAATTCAAGGGAGAGTAGACTTAGTTCACTTCTGGCTATGTAGGGATTCTAGCAGTGGTGGAATTCAATTTTTTTTACTACCGGTTCTGTGGGTGTGGCTTGGTGGGTGTGGTGTGGTGGGCTTGGCAGGGGAAGGATATTGTAAAATCTCCATTCCCACCCCAATCTGGGGCCAGCCAGAGGTGATATTTGCCAGTTCTCCAAACTACTCAAAATTTCCGCTACTGGTTTTCCAGAACCTGTCAGAATCTGCCAGAATTGCACCCCTGGATTCTAGGCTGATTCCTCTTTTAACTTCACACCCAGGTTCTGCAACTCCTCCTCCTACATAAAAGTAAAGGTAAAGGTTCCCCCGCACATGCGTGCTAGTCATTTCCAGCTCTCCTACATAGACAGAGGCAAATACAGGGGCTGGAAGTACTGCAACTTATAAAATTCATAGTCGATCTGATTAGGTCAAGGTGGAGAAGGAAGCTCAATCGTAATCTCCTATCTGTAGGCCACTGACCAGTGATGGAGACACTTGGCTTTGCCAAATGTATTTTAGTTTCCTTATTTTTCAGCCCATTGTCACAATGGGAGAACTATCATCCAGATTGGAAAATCCTGATATAGAACCTATTATTTTTGAAGAATATTTCTAATGTTCCCATCCTGCTAAAGGAGAACTCCTTATTAGGTCTGTCAAACAATACAGCCCTGTTATGACAGACTGAGATTCAAGCAAGGTTTTCTTCATCTAATATGCTTGAAGTTGAAATAGTTAAGCAAATTTGGAATTATACAATTTCTGCCTGCCTGAGCAAATTAATCCAACAAATCAAAGTCAATCAAAGTTCAAATACGTTTAAACTAGTTATTCAGTCAAGAGGGCTCTTGTGAAACTATAAATTCACCTGTCAGTTTTGTTCTGGCATACAGCTTTGATTTTATATTTTGCCACAGAGAAAGGGAGAAATCAGCGACTGATTTATACTATTCTTAAGATGCTGCCTTCATGATGCTTTAAGAATATTTTATTATATCTTAAATTACAGGGAGGAAACGTGTTCCTTTTAAAATTGTATTGATTGCATTATTATGTTTCAGACTGTATTTTTGTATTTTTGATTATAACAACCACTGAATATTAATTACTAGTTTTGGTCTATACATTTATGATATTGTAGCATAGTATGCATGGAAGATCTATAATATTTTCCTTTGGAAAAGTAACAAAATTGTTAGCTAAACTTCAAAGCTTAGCTCCCTGCTTTTGATAATAATTAAAATCCATGAGTTGTGGAGGTGGGATATTAATTAGAGCTACCAGGTGAGATGATTAAATTCTTTAAAAACTGGAACACCTTCAAATCAAGCAAGAACAATGCTGAGCCCAAGCAGTGGGTAAACGTGACAGATTATAACAAGCACAAGATTTTGGTTACAAAGGGAATTTATCATCTGAGAAAGTCAGAACTACAATGATATAAAATATATGTTTTCGAGGACCACCATCAAACGAAAGACCATCCAAAATTTTCAAATAAAGCAGTCTACCAGTTGCAGATGTACTCCTTGAATTATGACCACTTGGTCAGCGACCATTCAAAATTACAATCGTGCTGAAGTTGCAGCCATAATAGCATCCCCAAAATCGTGTGATAACAATTCAGTTATTTGGATGCCTGGCTTGTGATTACAAAGTCATGGCTAGCTGGAGTCACATGATTGCCATTTGTGACCTTCCCTGCTATCTTACCACAAGCACAGTCATTGGGGAAGCCAGCAGGGAAAGTTGCATTACTACTATAAGTCACCCCTGCCCCTTTTTCTCCCAAGAAACCCCACAACAAATCTCAGGATCTCATACTTTGTAGCAGTCCTTACTGGCCTGCCTGCACTTCCTAAAGCCTACTCATGGCCCTTACCAGCCCAATATGGCAATCCCCTCATACACATCCTGAGGCACCTGCATTCCAAGATATTGTGGAAAACATTTGGTGTACAGAGGAGATGCCTGATGAGTTTTGTGATCCCTGCATTGTGGCTCCCCATAAAAATAAGGGAAGCAAATTAGACTGCAGAAACTACAAAGTTATTTCACTACTGTCTATTGCAGACAAGATCTTTGCCTGCATTCTGCTGAACAGACCTCTGTAGCTGTCTTTGAAAGGAACCTCCCAGAGGCACAGTGTGGTTTTCAGTACAGCAGACATGGTATTTGCCAGGAGGCAAAACTAGAGAAAGTGCATCAAGCAGAACAATCCTCTCTACTCTGTCTTCATTGACCTGACAAAGGCATTTGACACTGTAAAGAAAGAGGCTCTCTGGATCATCCTGAGACATCATGAATCCCTGAGGAAATTTGTGAAGTTGATTCTGCTGCTCAATGGGGGGGAAAATGACAGGAGAGATTCTTTACAACGGTGATACTTTAGCTGTATATGTGATTTCCAATGGGGCAAAACTAGGGTTGTGTTCCTATTCCTATTTACTCTGTTCTTCACTTGCGTTGTCATATGTTGTCCAGGGTCAGAAGGAAGAGTGTGCATCAGGTACTGACTAGGTAGTTCTCCCTTTGACTTTTCTGCTTGAATACATGGATAAAGTGCCTCCATACAGTCATTCAAGAAACATCTTTGCTGACTGTACACTCATGGCACACAAAGACAGCAATCTAGTGTTAAATGCTGAATAAATGTTCAGATGATGCACTGCTCTTTAGTCTGACTACTACCCTGAACTAGGCTGAAGTACTTTACAAGCCTGTGCCAAATACCAAACCCGCAGAACCAAAAACAGACACCCAGTTGACAAATGTTTCAGTTCAAATACTTGAGAAGTGTTATCTGAAGCGATGGGTCTTTAGACAAAGAAATTGACTCTAGGCTCAGCATACCAAATGGGTACTCAGTGGCCAATCAACACAATATCCATAACTCCACAGAGTTAAAAGTCTACAGAGCTATGGTTATCCCTTCCCTCCTTTATGGATGCAAGTCCTAGATTCTGTACAAAAGGCACATGAAACAACTAGAGAAATTTCATATGTATGTTCTGTGCTCCATCTTTGCTATTTGTTGGCAAGACTATGTCTTCAACCAGGAGGTCTTAGACTGCAGATAAATGTATGTTTTTATTGTTATTTTTCCTTCCTAAAAATTTCATTTTTAACTGAATACAGTTTATATGTTATATTAAAGGTGTAAAAAATTATTAAGTGATTTATCTTGGTTTGGATTTTTTTTACATCTCATAAACCTAGCATTTCAACAGGGATGTGTAGACTTTTGATATCTACTGCATGTATGCAAAACCTTTTAAACGTATTTTCTCTAATTGCCAATCTCTTGTATGTATTTGGCTTCCTTTAGCATCCAAAATTCTGCAAACAAGTTTGTGTCCGTCCACCCATTGTCTCCTGCAATGCAGCTGTGATTCTGCTTTAACGCTATTCTTGAGCTGCTTCACGTGAAAAAGCAGAATCGTAGCAAGTCTGAACAAAGACATTCACTGCTTTCACCACTTTTGTCCTTCGATACAATTAAGAAGAAAATATTGGCAGAGTTTCCTTTTCCATAAATTCTGGCTCAGATTTTACAGTTTAGTGAGCCCTGGATGCAATAAATAAAATGTGCGAAGTATAAAAAGTAGTGGATATTAAAATTTATTTATTTATGTAGACTAAAACACAGTGGTATATCTGAGAAATAAAGCTATTTTGAGCATGGAGATGTAATAATGTTTTTGTCTTGGTACATGTGACATTCGTATTAAAGTTCTCCTTGAAAAAAGTCAATTAATTCAGAGACATACCATCACTCTTTATTTTTATTTTTTTTAAAGAATGTACAAAGATTTGGAGAAAACACAACTTCTCTAGAGGAAGAATGCAGCCAGTTTAAATCTCTTATGAGTATGGTTTGTCCTTTATGAATGATCTTTAACAACT
>JANHFT010004000.1:109159-125875 GCA_032467955.1 Pseudoxenodon macrops
TCATCCTCCAGCCAGAGAGCAAAACCAGGAATGTTGTTTACAGGGAGGTCCTGAGCAATTCATCTGAGGGATGAATTGAAAGTCTATGCAATGAACTTATTAGCCTGGCTACATAGACAAAACAGCCAAGGTTGCTGCTGGGATTAAAGGACTTAAACTCATCTATTTCATTGTTGTTATACTTACAATAATGTCTTCATCTGTAACAGAAACTTACTTACCGTCTCTAACGAAATAATAGAATCACTTTTTTAACTACTCATTAATTTTCAAGCTTTAAGTGTCAATTTATCAAGTCCCATCACATAGTTTCGTAGCGAAGCACGGATATCCAACTAGTTTTCAATAATCTCAATGGGAATTTCCTGGTGATTTTCACATGAACAAAATTAGAGTTGGATAGGCCACTAATTTATTTATAACTAGATGACCTACAAGGTCCCTTCCCATAAATTGACACTTAAAGCTTGAAAATTAATGAGTAGTTAAAAAAGTGACTGTATTATTTTGTTAGAGATGATAAAGTAAACTTCTCTTCATCCCTTGTGAAGATATGAGATTAGCTAATTAGACAAGAACTTGGGAACAAAGGCTCCCAGAGATGCTATACATCTGCAAGAATCTGATGGCTGCAAGTTGTACTTATATATCAGTCCTGCAAGGATTACTCTGGAAATCCATTTGTTTCCAGGCATAGTGCAGAGAAATGAAGATTTAAACTTCTGAAGCGCTTTAATCCAAGGCTCATCATGGATTACTCCCTCTCATAACAGACTAGTTAGTCATTTCCTACAAATTGCTGGAAAGATTCTTCCGTAGGCTCTACCTGTGTAACAGACCTGTTTGAGACTACAGAAAGAGCTTTTCCAGTAGTCATATTGGATGGAAGTCTGAAAGTCTCCATATTGGAAAGCCAAGAAGGCATTCTCTCTGTTGGAATTTTACCAATTAGCTCCTCTGTAAGACATTATTCTCCCCTACAGCAAAGTAAAAGGAAGATGCTATTATCCTTGAGCTTTATCTGTTTATAATTTTAATTATATGTTATTGTAATTATTAGTTTTGTCCACATACATAGATTTTTGACTCTGTTTTCCCAAACATTTAAGATGTATTAATCTTAAATGTGGTAAAATGCATTGGGTAATGTATTGACATTGGAAAAGTAGATTTTTTTTATATAATAGTATTATATATTGCTATTGTTTTATTGCCTTATTTGATTTATTTGTACACATACATCCTTTTCTACTTTAGTGAGCATTCATAGTCACTAACAAACTACAAAAAGAATGCAAAGATGTTAAGAACATACATTAATAATAAATCTGTATGCTACCCAACCTTAAATATATTTGGGCAGAACGCAACAATTAACGAAATTACAATAAAACATAAAAAGAAAAGGAAAAAAAAGATCGCAAGCATGGTGAAGTGAGGCTTCTTGCTCTCCCTCACTGAAGGCCTCAGTGAAAAGCCAGACCTTCCCAGATCTTTTAAACAACAACAGAATTGGGGACATTCAGATCTCAAAGGGAAACTCATTCCAGAAGACAGGAGGTGCTACAGAGAAGGTGCTCTACTGAGATCTGGAGAGATGACATTGTTTAATCATAGGAACACGCCAACCCTGCAGGATCAAATTATCCTGACAGTCCCTCAAGTAACCAGGCCCCTAAAGCCATGTAGATCTTTACAAATAACAATCAGTACCTTCAGCAGCACCTGGAAGCACACTGGCAACCAGTGCAACTCACAAAGCAGAGGCATTACACTGACATCTGGAGGCATGTCCATTGCTGCTTATGCTGAAGCTAATTAAAGTAGAACAATAATCTAACCCTTAAAAATCTGACGAAAAGATGTCTCATCTCTAAGCATGAAAAAGGGTGGGCAAAATGTGTTCCTTAGCCTGGAGACCACTATCTTCTCCAGACAGACAGAAAAGCAGGCCTCTAACACATCAGCAGAGCTTCAACCAATTAGAGATATTACAGTTTCATTGTAGTGTCAATTATATGGACCAGTGAGAAGGCATTGATGAATAAACTTACAAAGCAAAAGCATTTAATTTTTATTTCTAAACACATATATAAGAAATACCAACAGACTGCTGTTAGATAACTTATATCCAAAAATGTGTGCCTCATGAAAGAGACTATCTTTAACAATAATTTAATAATGTTACACATCACGTAACAGGAGAACAAGGAAAATAGATGGTCATATATCTTTGGCTGTTTCTTTACAATATGTCAAACAATTCTCACGGAACATATCCAGTTCCATGAATAAGAGCTGTGTGGAAATCCTCTAGTCAAGAACAATAAAAGCACTTTGTTTCTGGCAACCATCCATTCCGCTTCCATTACAGATGCTTGGTCTTGAATGATAAATGGTTATCCTGAGAAACAATTAGAATGATTTACAATAGGTGGATATGACAAAGTCTTCAGTTGGTTGGGCTTCTCTTCAATGTGGCAAGATGAAGTTAGAGTAATATGCTCCAATTCGGTAGTAAAAGAATTTCAAGCGGTTTAGCACAGATTGAAAGACTTAACACTGCAGGCCTATACAATGCCTGGTCATCAGACGTAAAATGGGTTGGCTTCATCAGGGTTAATTTCAGAACAAGGTTAATTCCATCACTAGGTAGAATGAGGTTGTTCCCAATTTTTGGACCCCACAAAAAGGTATCAAATTATGTAATTATTTTAAGAGTCGGAAAATGGAAGGGGTGCTTACAGGTGATCCTCAACTTACAAAGTTCATTTAGTGACCGTTCAAAGTTATAACAGCACTGAAAAAAGTGATTTATGACTTGGGGGCTTTTCACACTTACGACCGTTGCAGTATCTCCATGGTCACATGAACAGAATTCAGATGCTTGGCAAGTGGTTTATATTTATGACACTTGCAGTGTCCTGGGGTCATGTGATCAGCTTTTGAGACTTTATGACAAACAAAGTTAATGGGGAATCCAAATTCATTTAACAGCCATGTTACTAACTTAACAAATGCATAACACCTGTGGCAAGGAAATCGTAAAATTAGCAACATAAATTTTGGTCTCAATCGTGGTTGTAATTGTACCTAATTTTCTGTCCCATATGCCAAATTGATGTGACTGGCTTCAAGTATGGGTCTGATATGAAAAGAGGAACAACAATTACAGCCTTCCTTCAAGCATCAATACTTTAGCTAATATAGAATATAGATAAGCATTTCTAAACTAATGCACAACCATAGCTTCCAGGTAAGTGGCTGTAAGCAAGAAAGCATGGCAGTCTGCTAAAAAGCAGCCAATCGTGTTTCTGGTTTATATTATCTTCAGTTCTCAAACTTTTATTTTTATAACTATATTCTACATGTTTTCTCCAAGGTCATCTCCGTGGTTGCCTGTGCTGTGATTTCCTATAGTATGGAATAAAACATTGTTCCAAAATAGCTGCACCTGGGACTGATCATACTGTTGATAGCCAACAAAACAATGATTCATGAGACAAATTGGAGGGTGGGGGTGGGGTAGAATTAGTAGGTAACTAATGGTTGCCTTTTATGATTGATGATATGCTCATTGTAATTTTTGACTTCCTGGGCTTTTGTGGTAGTACCAATCATTCTTGTGCCTTAAAAGGAAGTAGCAGATTGAATTTCTGTGGTGTTTTTCTTCCTACACACTACAGCTGGTTGACTCTGCTATCACATGTGATATGTAAAGCTCCCTCTAGAGGTCCCTGGCAACTATTACAAGCTTTTGCAACCTGTGTGCATCTCTGTAATGGAACTTTAAAGCCAAAACTTTAGGGTGAGGGTTGGGTTACATGTTATTCTTGTGTATTTTATTTAACCGGGTTTTGCATATTTTTTCAACACAAAAATTATACATAAAATATGGAACACATACCTATATGTGGATATATAAATGGTTTAGATTCATGCCTTGTTACTATAATACTTTATAGTGGACTATACATAATAATAATAATAAAAACTTGGAGATGTGATGCTCATTAAAAAGCAGAATTTTACTAAATAGAACAGTTGCTCTCTGAAGCCAAATCCAAAAATTTGTTAAATCTCTGGATTAGGATATGTATGTATGTATGTTTGTATATTGTGTATTGTGTATTGTATATTGTATATACACACACATACATACACACACATATGTGTGTGTATGTATATCAGGGGTGGGTACTAACTTACCTCACTGCCTTTCGTGCCATGTGGGCGCGTCTCATGGGCGCGCGCATACTCAGTACAAAAAAACCCTGAAACCCCCCCCCAAAAAAAGGCCAAAAACAAGATGGCGACCCATGTGCAGTGCCAGAAACTTGGCTTCTGCGCATGCGCAGAAGAAAAAAACAAAAAAATTACAAAAAAATGTTTACAAAAAAAAAAAGCCCACGGAGCACAACCAGCTCCATGACGTCACCAGCGGCCTACTACCTACTCAGTAGTACTGGTCCAAACTGGTAGGAACCCACCTCTGATGTGTATGTGTGTGTATATATGTATATATTTGTAGGTATATATACACACACACAGACACACACGTGTGAACACTGTAGATTCTCTGCAGCCCCCAACACTACTTCTTCCAGTATTCCATAATGTCTTCCGTCCAGTGGGGGTGGCCTTTGATTTACAACCATAGTGAGCCTGGACTTTCCATTCTAAATCACGACAGTTGTAAGCCAAGGTACCAACGTGACCAATCCGATTTTACAAGCTTGTTTTGAAGCTTGTTTTGCAATCCAGAAATGGGCACAAAAGGCCGGAAACTGGCAAAAAAACATAAATCACAGTTACATGACAGCAGAATGCTACAACCAATCGTAAAAATGAGCTGGTTGCCAAGCATCTGAAAATGCAGGCATGTACCCATGGTTTGTGTGCCACCATCACAATTCCAGAATGAGAGTCATAAGTACCTTTGGGAAGAGTCCATCATAACTTCAAATGGTTGCTATGAGACCAGTCATTAAGCAAGGACTATTTCTAGAGTTCTAATTTATTGGGATCTATATGTAGGTTTTTTTCTATTTCGGCTGAAGGGATTTTCTTCAAAAGTAACAGTTGTCAATCCTTGCTTTTGTTATACATTTGACAATCTTTTGGCCAGAATATAGCTAAGCCAAGGTTCTGCCTCTTCCGTATACACATATAAAATATACAGAACTTAAATTACTAAATACACTTTTCAAATAAAATGTCCTTTCTTTATAACTACTGTCCCATCTCTGCCATCGATTGAACTGTGGTGGGGGAGAGTGGGTAGCTAGGATACTTTACAACATACAGGAGAGCTTCATAGGTTATGTTTGCAGATCCTCTTTTTGCTGAGGGCAATTCAACCTGTCCTGGTCAGTATGATGTTATCCTTATGAAATGGCAGCATCTGCCTCAGTCCAGGCTCATTATGTGCTTTCTTTGTCAAGAGAAAGACAAAGGAAAAGTGCCAAGTTGGGCAGGTGCCTTCTCTTGTCTTCGTCTCTTACAACTCCTGTTCCAGATTCTTGCTTACCCAAACTTTTGATCTGAAGAGTCAAATGCTGACCAATAAGTTGCCTGAAAGTGAATTATACAAAGGAGTATACAAACTCAAGTTCTAAGAGGGATTAATTTGGGAAGCACAACACACATCTAGTGGAAACCTTGACCTTGCAGTGGACTGAAGACTGAAGGGTTTAGGTCCAACCCTCCTCACTCCTGACTTCTAGATTATCAGCTGGTCTCTGAATGTTTCCTTACCAACACACCAGGCAAATAGTTTCTATGGCCTGTCAATAGGGGAGAGATAAAATGTCCTTTGTCCATGTATGTTGACACCAGCACAATGCTCTCCTCCTCCTCCTCCTCCTTTTCCTCCTCCTCCTCCTCCCTGGTAATGTTGAATTTCTCCAATTGGCAGCTGACCATCTGAACTATAGAAGCATAATAATAAAATATTCAGAGCAATGTTGAGTGAATGTGATTATTTATGTAACTCAAATAATAATTATCTGCATTCTTAAGTGAGTATAACCTTCAGGGAAATCAATCAAGTTTACTTCTAGGGAAGCGTAAGTTGGGTCATGTTCTAAGGTTCATAAAATTGTAATAAAAATAGAAGAATTCTCTTTTAAAATACTTTTAACTGATATTTAAATATGCATAATTTGCTATAATAATTTCTCCCCTATATGATTTAGTGGGAAGGAGTTGTAGTTGATTTTAGCAGGAATTGTCCTTTTCACCCAATTGTAGCATTCCTATGCATAAGAGTTAAATCTATACATGTCTATGCACTTCTTTACCTAAAAGATTTTAAAACTTAACGCCAACATTTCAAAATATTACAATCATTATGAGGGGGGCAGGGGACTTCTATCCTTCATCTCTACCTTTGTTTTCACTATTCACTTTCAAAATAGTGGAAACATTGTCCTCGATATACTTGAATGTGGATGACTATTTGTTATAAGAAAATTATAACATGTTGTATTCTGGAATGCTAGTGTAATAGCATAGATTTGAGGAAAGAAAAGAGATTCAGCAAGCAGTATTTGTATAGAAAAAAGTCTCAATTTTTGCTTCCTCCTCTTTTATTGGGAAACAATATTTTTGTCTGTGTACAGTTGGAATTTTGACTGCATATTTTGTGAATTCTTTTGGAAAATACTGCCTTAGAGTTGGCTTGCCTTTTCATGAAATAGTTCACAGGAAGGTAAATGTTGTTTTTACAAAAAATAATAATCTTTTTGCTTTGTAATTTTATATATATATATGTGTGTGTTACAATAATATACACAAACACTACCCCTTTTCCCATCCTTAACTGCCCAGTTTCCTTTTCCAAGAGAGGAGAATGGATGAAGCTACAATCAATGCAAGAATCCACACAAGCACTAAAGGGCAGCAAAGAGTTCATTTTTTCTGCATCTTTTCTTATGCTTATGAGACGTGCCATGTTAAAGCAAAAAGGACTTCTGATAGTAAGAATCTCCTTTTCATGAAATGCCTGTGCTTACCAATTGATTAGATTTTCGAGTAGTAATCCTAAATGCCTTACAAATTACACTGCTCTGTGGCATGATCGCAAGTATCTGCCTGTCTGCCTACTGGTCACTTCATATAGTCCTACTGGCTTCTGTATGCATACGTTCTGACGGTAAAGCACTATTTTATTTTAACCCACTGAAGGGCAATATCTGGATTTTAATTAAAATGCAAGTCACCTTATAAAAAGGTATTTTAGATGCCAAGGTTCTAGCTTAGATTGATGCCAAGTAAAACATCACCAAAGGCTTTGCCAGGGATTGAATTGTTTCTAGTGCATGGGTGGATCTGGGCCCAGAACAATAGAGCCTTCTTGTCAATGACACCCTCTATTTTTAAATCAGCTTAACTCTTAGCCTTTGATAATTACTTTTTGACAAGGGGATTTTGCTCTGGTTCAGAATTCTGAGAAAATAGAAGTAAAATCCTAGGAGTCACCCAGTTCTTTATCAAACATTTTCCTCCTCCTAATTCAATAAGTATTTTAATAAACACATAACATGCAAATTATAATATAAACAAGAGGCAAACATCTTCATATAGAATACCCTTGCCTACAAAGATATTCTTCACTTAATTCAGCAACATTTCAGAATATTTGTACAAAGGCTTCTATTTGTCAATGAAATTTCAGCTATGTTAATTGTTGTTTAAACAGGTACCATAAACCTATGCATATTGATTTACTAATTAAATTATTTGTCTGCTTCTCAATGGAGCTTCCTATAAAGTTATAATTTCTGAGAATAAATAGAATAGTCCACACCTTCTATGACAGGGGTGTTAAACTCATGGTCCACAGGCACTGCCCACGACCATGCCCAGTTTAGCAAAGCAGGGAAAAGTTGCAATATGTCACGTGACGATACCATGATGACGCGAGTTTGACACCGCTGTTCTATGAGGTCAGTAGGAATTGTGGATGACAAAGGGAGCAAGTGACAAAACACTGGTTGAAATGCAAACTCAACCTCTTGTTGAGGGGTTGTGTTCCATTTTGTGATTTTCAGATACAAAAGGGTGGACCTTGCATAAAGCAACTTCATCGTTTTGGCTTCATTGCGGTTAGGTACGGATATCTATGTAGGGAATAGCATAACATCTAAAAAAAAAATGCTAAATGCTAGCAAGAGCTATGTTTTACTTACTTGCTTATATGGTAGTCAGCCCATTAACTGTGCTACTGTTAAAAACACCATCTAAATAGGAATAAAGACGTCAACTGAACATCCAGCACTGGACCATTCAAGGATAGCTCGGATGCTTTCTGTACACTTAACCTTTTAGAAGGCTGTTAATTGAATGATCTCTCTAGCCATAGATTCCACACATTTCATATAATTATTACACTCACTGAGAACCCCACATGCTCTCCCTCAAGCTATAGAACATTTCCACTTTCTTTCATCTAATAAGACATAATAGCAGTTTACATAACAGCAGCTTTTTCCACAAAGCAATTTCCAACTCGTCTAAACTAGTCTGACAACATTTCAGTTATCCATTACTATAAGTGTGAACTGTACCTACATGAAGAAGATTTATGATGAACCTGGTGGGCTATATTTGGTCTGGCCTAACTGTGTTAATTGCCAGTGAGTCATAAAAAGGACAGAAAGGGGTTATTGAAGAAAGGAAAGTCTGCAGCGTGGAAAAAATGGTGCAGGATTCTTAACAATAGCCAGGTAAACTGAGCCAAGCATCAGTGGAACGAGAAAGAGCATTAAGTAAGTAATTAGAATACAGTACAGTACATTCCAAGAATCTATGGTACTTCCAGGGATGGTGTTTAGAAGCTCTGAGTCAAATCAACAAATCACATTAGGAATCTTTGAGTAAGAGATGAGGAATGGGATACCAAATCCCTTTTGAGTGAAGTTATTTTGTTCTTCTGTCAGAGAAGGGATAAGACTCCCAAGGAACATATTGGGGCGGGGGTGCAGGGGGGCTTCAAAAATTTTAGCAAGGGGTTCTCTGCCTGGCTGCTAGGTGGCCGTGACCATGGTGGGCACGGCCTAGTCAGCCTCCTGCACCACAATGGGGGAGGGCGTTTTTGCCCTCCCCAGGTTCCGGAGGCTTTCTTCGAGCCTCCGGGAGGGCAAAAATGGCCTCCCCACTCTCTGGAGGCCCTCTGGTGACCAGAAATAGGCCAATTTATGGCCTTCCCGAACTTCCGGTAGGCCCATTTTTCACCTTCCCTAAGTCTCCACGTACACCCTGCACTTACCTGCATCCAAAACGGGCTGTGTGGCGACTCCTGTGAGGCGAGGGGTGGGTGGGGCCATCCAGGAGTGGAATTTGGGGATTCTCTGACCTGGACAGAGGTTCTCCCAAACCCCTGCAAACCCCCAGCAGCCCACCCCTGGTGGGGTAGGAGGATAGGAATGAACTCCTATTTTGTCTATAGAACAATGAGTTAAAAACAATTAATTGTCAAGCATCTTATTAGTTGCTTGCTGACAAGAACTTTGCACAACTGACTGTCAAGGCTTTTCCTGAGCTTGCAGAGTCACAAATCAGTAGAAAGATAGTACCATTACCAAGGATAATAATTGGGAGTCCATCTGGAGTAATCATTTTAAAAGCCATCAGAATGTTCAATGTTCTTCCCTTAATAACATATATGTTCCATTCCCAAAAGGTCATTCAACAGAAAATTGAATACTATTCTGAGAACAATGCATGTCTCTCAAGAGAGAAAAAACCCAGACAATCTGAGAGGCATGCATCTGCAGTACAGATTGTGAGCTGTTCATTTGTAAGATTTTAAAAGGTAATAAGTTTTTGACAACAGTGACTTCTGTGAATCCCTCCTCCTCCCCCCTCCTCCTCCTCATTTTGTCTTCTTTTGCAAGAAGTATAATAAACAGATATACTATATTTCTCTTAAATGGTATCTGCACTGCCCATTACTCTGGGCATTCTCAAACTCAAAAGAGCTTTTCCTAAATCCTTACCAAAGGATTCCCAACTTCTTGGGATCTTTGTACACATACTTAGCATTTTTCAAAGGTGTCACAACTATTGTATAAGATTTGCTTGTATTTTTGATCTCTTACAAATAGACAATGATGCAAACCCTATGCCTGCATGTGAATCACAATGTAAGTATGAAACAGCAGACCTTGCAGTGATATCACGGTAAGTTTCCCCACTTTAGCATCATCATGAATTTGGAACAGATGCCTATGGAGTGTGGGATACAGCAAGAAACAGGCAGAGACAAAGCAACTGACAGGATTGAAACAAAAAAGAAGAAGTGGGGACAGAAGTACAGAAACAGATGATCATATACCCAAAGGATAGATGGAAGGTCAAATGCAAAGATGCTTGAAAGGAAAACATATACACAACTGTAGTGGGTGAATCAGACCTATGGAGTGCCATAAACTCTAAGAGTAACAGAGACTCTTGGTGATTCATGCTCTTTCACCCAACATCAGTCTATTTCCAATATATGTTTCTCACTACCCAGAATTGTGATAATTTGCCAGCACAGAAACTATATTCACAAATAACCATTTATGGACCATTTTAAAACTGCAGCCAATTGCATAAAGAATGTTACTCTTACCTAATTGGTAGAAAAATCAATCCCTGACCCAAGAGTTTTCTACCACATGTATTTTATGGAAGAGGAAAATGATGTTGCTCTCCAGGGCTGGTTTTCCCTAGGAACAAATTAAGAGCTATCACTTCTAGGGCCATGCAGGAATCTGATAGCGTGATTCAGAATGTTCATGGACATGCACCTGTTGGAATTCCTTAAAAGAATCCCAGACACAAGGATACCTGATTTTTAAAAAGGCCAAGAGACACAATGTATGAATCTTCTTTTTCTAGATTACAGCGTAGTCCCTGCATGCCTAAAAGATTGCATCAAAGGCTTGGTGAGTTGCTTAAGAATAGCCTAGTGGGCATGGAGATACCTACCCCTACTTTTAGAAAGACTGCTCTAGTCAATGCAGGCAGTATGGGCATGGTATGGATACTGTCAATCTGATGAACAAAATGGCTTCTTAAGGATTCCAGATACAGGTTCGTGTTCAGCATCCAGAGGACTTCTCTACATATTTGTTCACTTGCATGCAGCTTAACTATCAGGTTGTACAGGTCTTTCGTTGGTTATTATATGTACGCTGCAGGTCAATGCCCAACCCTTGTAATGCTGTCTATAAAACAGGGTTACAGCCAACAATAGAAAGCATTCCCGTATCTCTTTCAGAGGTCTGCAATTCTAAGAAAGAAGGATTTGCCAAGGCCCGTAGTGTTAGTTAATTAGTTAGCCATTATGTATAATCCAAACCTCACATCCTAATAGTGGTTGCAACAAAGAAGGATAAGCATACTTGTAACTTTACCCAAATAGAATTGCACTGACCTCTGTGACAAAACTTACTGACTCCCTATTTCAAATATTTAGCAAGAAGATTAGGTTTAAGAAGTCACCATTTAATGTCAACTCTACAAAGAAAATGTACTTCTCAATATAACCAGTTAATTAGATTAACCCATTTTTCCTACCACCTCTTCATATTCGGTGCTTCAAGTGCAATTGGATTTATAATGCCCAATACCTGGCCCTTACATCATTGGGCTGACCAAGAAAGTATACTTTGTCCTATGTCATATACCAACAAGTATGTGCTATATCAGCAATTGATTTACTATACATTTAAAAAAAAACCGAGCAAAACCACACAGTTGTGCTTTGCAGTAACTGCCTTTACCACTTGATGGCCTATGATTGTCTCCTTATAGTTACATATAATGCTTCACAAAATGTGGAGTTCAGCCATTTTTGCTTGTTGAGACAGAGAGGAAAAAGAGAGGGCAAAAATAACATGAGATCAAAACAGGAAGAATTTATGAACATAATTGAAATAAGAAGAAGAATATAGGAAAGAAGGGATTATTCCATATAGACATCAATCTTGATCTCTTCTAGGGGACAACGAAAACAAAAGTATTTAAGCCCATGGATTTTAACAGAAAAAGATATATTTGTAATTAGAAGAATAGGATAGTCACATCTACTGTGGTGGCACAGTGATGCAGTACTGAGGCTACTTCTGCTGATCACCGGTACCTGCAGTTTGGCAGTTCGGGTCTCACTAGGCTCAAGGTTGACTCAGCCTTCCATCCTTCTGAGATCAGTTAAATGAGGACCCAGATTGTTGGGGCAATATGCTGACTCTGAAAACTGCTTAGAGAGGACTGTAAAGCATCATGAAGCGGTATATAAGTCTAAGTGCTATTGCTATTGTTACTCTTCTATATAGCTGAAAAAGTATGCTTTTCACAGAAGTGGGTTCTAACTTACCTCGCCGCTGGTTTGCTGCCTCCCGCGCCATGTGGGCGTGTCTTGTGCGTGAGTGCATGCACAGTAGAAAAAAGCACTGAAAAATTCCTCTCCCCTCAAAAAAAGGCCGAAAACAAGATGGTGACGCATGCGCAGCGCCGGAAACTCGGCTTCTGCACATGCACAGAAGAAAAAATCTGAAAAAAATTCCCTATGATGTCACCAGCGGCCTACTACCTACTCAGTAGAACTGGTCCAAACCGGTAGGAACCCACCTCTTGCTTTTCACCTGAAATATGACATAATTTTCTAGCTGTGTTACTGTTGTAAAATCCATTTCCCATATCCAGAAGATAAAATAGATTTAATGTATTTTGAAAATACTTAAATTTGAAGTATTTTAATTAAATATGAAGGTTTGCATCCTATTTTATGGTATATAAAGTAGTACTGGTCTCTTTCAAATTTCAATGTGAAGAAAACATTAAAGAGAATTAAAATTATAGTTTTTCCTCTTCATAGGCTAAACCAGTACACTGGTAATCTTGCCAATAAAGGCAAACAAAATAAATCAAGCGAAGATATTTTTTTTACAATCATAAATCATTGCATGAATCAATGGAGCAAGGAAAAAGAAATACAATTTCTGCCTGAAATACAAATTTCAAAATTTTCTCTTTCACTCACTGCTTGCTTCTTCTTATACCTTCCCTTCCTTTTCTGGAGTGGAAGAAGAGCATATTTTTAAAGTAGTACATTATTATCAACTTACAACCTTATTTGGAATATTCTGTCTTCTTCAAACTCTATTTGGAAGAATTTTCAGATTGTGTTCAGTTCAAAGACTAATAGCAAGCTTCTGCTAGAAGGGCATTACATTCCTTTAAGCAATGTGGATGAAGATAAGTAAATAAATTAATTGCATCGCTACATTATTAGGAAACAAAAAGCCACCAAGTCATTTTGAAGATTGTACAGGCATACTTCAGAGATATTGTGGGTTCAGTTCCAGACCATCACAATAAAGCAAATATTGTAATAAAGCAAGACACACAAATGTTTTGGTTTCCCAGTGCATATAAAAGTTATGTTTACTCTATACTATAGTCTACTAAATGTGCAGCATTGCATTATGCCTAAAAGAGACCAATGTCTCTTGACCAACTTAATTAAAAAGTACTTTATTGCTAAAAATGTTAATCATCATCTGAACCTCCAGCAAGTTGTAATCTTTTTGCTGGTGGAGGGTCTTGTAAAAAAGCAATGTCTTCGAAGTGCAATAAAGCAAAGCAACAATAAAACAAGGTATGCCTGTATTTCTGAAAGCCCTTCAAGTTTTATCATCTTCAGAATCCAATTGTCAAACTTACTTCTAAAATTATTACTTCAGGCTCCAATTTTTCCTTCCCCATGGAAGGAAAAGCCACATGGAAGACTTTTTCAGTAAATGACCTCATTCAAGCATACTAAAATATTTCAGGTCAGATGTTGTGTTTTGGGTAACAAGCAAATGAGCCAGTTTGACTCATCCCAATCAATGCTACTGCTCAGCACAATAATTTTGTCCCAGCAATTTGCCCTTACAGGCCATCTGTTGCAGGGGTCTCCAACCTTGGCAACTTTAAGACCTGTGGACTTCAATTCCACCCATGGGGGTGTCCAAAAAAAGCAACGATGATAGCCATGACTGTGTAAACAAAGGCTCACCTCCTTTTTTGTGAATTGCACACAAAAATCCCTGCCAATAGCACATCAAACCATTGCATAATTAGCAACCTTCAAACTTACTTCGAAGCCCTATTGCTTACTTAGAAAATGTAATACGTGAGGGGGACACAAAGATAGGGGGGCAAAAACCAAAATCCAGGAAATGTGGTACTGTATCTGAGTTCAGATTTGACAATGGTCGGAATATCTGGGGAAAAGGGGGAAAAATTTTAATGGTGGAGGTTAATTGGAAATGTCATGCCCAAAGATCCATCCATATACCTTAAAGACCTTTATTTTTATGTTCTCATATAAATCAAGTTGGTTGAGAAATTATTAATGATGCCATCGGCTTCTTTTCCAATCCAACTAAAGTACAGGAAAAGAGAGTTTTGTTTTGTTTTTGTTTTTTAATCATGCTGTGTCATTTTCACAGAGTCTTGCTTTAAATTTTATGGAATGTCAATGAGTACTTTTAAACAAGAAATAATTATTTATTTATTTTTATTTATTTATTTTTGTCAAGCATATATTAGAAAACAGATACAAGTATAGACAAGAATACATGAGATGGATTCAGATAAAAGGGAACAATAGGACAGGGACAGTAGGCACACTGGTGTGCTTATGCACACCCCTTAAAGACCTCTGAGGAATGGGGTGAGGTCTACAGTAGACAGTCTAAGGTTAAAGTTTTGGGGTTTGGGGAAGAAACCACAATCAGGTAGTGCATTCTAGGCACTTTGTTGCTGAAGTTGTATTTTCTGTAATTGAGTTTGGAGTGGTTTACTATAAGTTTATATCTATTGTGTGCTCTTGTATTGTTTTGGTTGAAGCTGAAGTATTCATTGACATGAAGGACATTGTAGCAGATGATTTTTATGTACTACACTTAGGTCGGTCTGAAGATGGCGAAGTTCTAAGTTGTCTAAGCCAGGTAATTATCTCCAGGTAATTGAAGTAATGTAAATTAAGAGTAGAGATGAAGAGAAGAGAAGAGAAGAGAAGAGAAGAGAAGGAAACTAAAAAGCATTACTTTATTTCTTTTTTGCTTTCAGGTCACTAATAAGATAAACAGGCAGACAGAGGTGGGCGGAGCCAAGCGCCACAGCAAAACAGAGGTGGGACTCAGGTGCTCCGAGAAAAACCTCTGGTTCCAGCCGTTTTTGAGGGTCCTTTGGGACCCAGAACCTTTCTGGAGGAAAGGTGAAGAACCAGGCAGATAGAGAAGATAAACAAATGAGCAAATCTAGAAAACACCCCCATAACCTAGTAAATTTTCCGAATTAAAGCTGTTTAGGACTTTGATTAGCTTTTTCATTACATTTTTATTGACTATAGTTTTATACATTCTACATCTTATAGATACATTCAGTCATAGGGTGTGCAATCTAGAGGTCTTCCTAGATTCAAAGGTCCTGCTCAATGAGAAGGTTTGCATAGCTGAATCTGGTCCACCAACTGTACCATTCCTAGATGAGGAAACTTCCTCAAATATTCATATCCTGATCACCTCACAGCTTGACTACTGTAAAGCTTTCTACATGGGGCTTGATATGCCTATGCAATATCTCTGCTTCATGAGCTGCACTGGTGGCCAGTTTGCTTCCAGGTGCAATTCAAGTTGCTGATCATTACCTATAAAGTCCTATAAGACTCAGGACCTGATTACTTACATGAACACCTCTCTCCCATTATATTTACCCAACTATTTTGTTCTAACATGGTTAGTATATTCCAGGTTTCTCCGATTAAACAATGCCATCTATTGAGAACCTAAAAGTCTGCCTTCTCGGTTCCAGTACCTGCCTTAATTAATAATACTGTAATCACAACTCCCAAATTCCCAACTAACATAATGAACAATATTGGTTGGAAACTTTAAAAAAATGCTTGTGAACCCAATAATGGGGAAAACTATTTTTAAAAGCATTTTGAAAACAAGACGATGCTTTCCCCTAATACAAGTCCATACTCATATGCAAAATAACTAAGTTGGTAAATTAGAACTTTCTTTAATCATAGAATTTAATTGCCTACACCAGGGGTGTCAAACTCCCAGCCCGCAGGCCAGATGTGTCATGTACTGGCCACACCCATGCCTGGTTTAGCAAAGGGGGGGAAAGTCATATGTCACATGATGCCGCTGTGACGATGTGAGTTTGACACCCCTGGCCTAGACAATGCTCTATCACATATTAAACATTAAGAGAGATTGTAATAAGGGAAGGCGTGGCTTATCCGGGTGAAAGGCGTTCTCTGGGAAGCTCCCAGGAGAACGTCGAATCTCTGTCCAACTGGGGGTCCTAGCGGACCCTGAACTGTCCTGGAGGGACAGTGAACTATGGGGGCACCTAACTGCATGAACAGGGAAATGGCAATCCCCCCCCGTGCAGACTGAAGCCTCAACCCGGCAGCTGAGAAGGCAGGGTGCATCCTGCTCCAAGCCCAGACAGCCACTTCGAAAAGGAAATTGAAAGATATTGTTTGTTGGAGGAAAAGATCTGAAAGATATTGATGTGGCGAAATGGAGCAAAGGGAGGATTGGTGAGTCCGGCCCTTTAAGAAAGAGGGATATTTTTTTCCGATTGAAAAAGAAAGTGCCCGGAGAGAATTTAAAATGGCGGCTGATTCAGCAATTTGGGCTTGAGACTTTTAAAAGA
>JANHFT010004001.1:23733-34621 GCA_032467955.1 Pseudoxenodon macrops
ATCCTAAATCAGCTTTAAAAAACCCTCAATATTTTGCTTTGGTGTGCAGTCTTTATCTTATTACCAATAGACAGGAGGAAATGCAGTGTTGTTATGATTTTTTTTAATTAAAAAAAATTGAACTTCTATTGTATTAAATAGAACCTCTCTTCAGAGTATTTCAGTTTCTGGGGAAATTTTTTTTTTTTCTGAAGGTATCTGATGTCAGCAAATTGTGAAACAGATCTTCTAAATCAGTCACAATTGCAGCCAGTATGTGGAATATACCACAATCAATGTATTAAATAGAATAATTATAAAGTAGGATATAAATATATCCCAGTATTCACTTATAATGCAAAGATATGCTGAAACCAATATCTATACAACAATTTAGTGGTCCGCTTAAATATAACCCTAAACCATAATTATTAGTTTTGTGCATTGTGAGAACCATGTCATACGTTTGGATCATCATATCATCCTTGGTGATAAGGCAGATTCCAACGATGATTTTATGTACAGTATCTGTATAACCCAATCTCTTATGTTGGTCTTCCATCAGCTATTAGCTCTTTCTAATATCTGTATTTTTAAGGGCTATTTTGTTTTCCCCCCCCTACTTTCTTGGTTTTATATTCTTTTACACTTACTGTTTCAGGATTCTTTAGCAGTATAGACACATTAATTACAAGATCAATAGTTGTCTAGGAATCTAGCTTGAGAAAACCCATCCTACTTGCCTCCAAATATTTGGCCTAAAATCCTTTTACCTGCAGCCAGTATCTTGAAGGGGAAAAAACCAGAGAGGGCTATTTAATGCCAAAACACTCAATATAAGCCTGTCTGACAGAAGAGAATCCGAGGCAGTGTAATTTGGGGACCATTGTTCTTAGAATGTATGTACAGAGAATCCAATTTTATTTCTATAGTTACTCCTTATAGAAGCAGGGATCGTAATTTCTACCTTAAGAATTGTAGCCTTAAAAAAGTACTGTCCGTACTTAAAAAAGTACTGGCAATTAATTCATCAAATGTCTGTACGTAAAATACATTTATATTCATGGCAGTTCAGAAATTGTATCCTTCCTATATTCTTGACCAAAAAAGCTGAAGTAATTGTTTCTTGACTTCCGTTCAGTTACCCAATTATCCTTCATGTATGAGGAAATTATTGTAACAGCTATTTCCAGTGATAAGCATGTTCCCCAAAATTTCAGGGCTCAAGGATTTAAACCTAATATTTTTCAAAGCAGACTAATAAATAGTTCACCTTAAATAACCCTTAAAACAGTGGGTTAAAATACAGTGGAACTTGCTCTAAGTCTGCACGGTTCAAATGAATTGTTGTGTAACTATTTGGTGCACAAATTTCTCCAATTGCAACAGGTCTACAATTCTTATTTTTATAGAGTACCAACTGATGTTTGTTTCCCTTCCTGTATTAGTCACTCATTCTTCAAAGAAGGACTGAGGTTTTATATCACACACACACATATATATATATGTGTGTGATATAAATGTGTGTGTGTGTGTGTGTGGCATTTGGTGTTGGAGATGACTCTTGAGAATACCATGGTGATCCAAGAAAATAAACAAGCAAATCAATCAGAGTTGTCTATTTGATCAGCTCATAAACTCTTGACACAAATAATCAAATGATCCTACTTCAGACACAATATGCTGTCTGGAAAAGGCTTTAATGATAGGGAAAAAAGGAGGGAAAGAGAACAGAATGACTAGCAGAAGGCAGATGGATACACCCTTGTAAGACGTGAAGCTTAGTGACAGATCGTCATGGAGAAAACAAACCACACAATTCATTAATAAAACAGGCAGGCAGGTCTCCTTCAGCTTTCAAAATATCAGTTTGGTTCCAGCCTCTTGATCCAGGGGATACTTGAATAACATTCCAAGAAGAGTTAGAGAAAGGAAGAGCAAAGATATCCCAGTACTACAGCTACAGTGGGCTTTTAAAGACATACTAATCTTGGAAGACACACCTTTGTTACCTCAAAAATATAGAATACAAATCCCATTCCTTTCCATGTCAGTTTGTTCTGGAAAATAATTATTTTACAAACCCTTAGTTATTTTTCAAACCCCTAAGAAACAAAGGTGAATTGTACAACCAGCTCCTGCCAAAGTAATAACTAAAATAAAGATGTTTTTTCCCCCTAGATCCTTATACATTTGTTCCATTTATTGCATTGATAGCAATAAATTAATCTGATAGCCCAGGCATAATATTGCTTTCCTGGGCCTGTTGCTCTCCAAATATGTTGAAATTAGAGTTTCCAGATTTTCAAGCCAACATGACTTGTACCATGTTTACTGCGAATTCTGCAGGCTCATGCCCCAAAAAATGAGGAAGAAGGTGGTAACCTTATCACAAAGTCTCTGATATGACCTTGTTCTCCAATTCACAAATCCCCAAAGGCTTCTTTTATTCATTCAAGGATAAGATAGTATTACACATTCTTGACTGAAAGTAGGGTAGTCATATCTTGTTTCTAAACCTTGAACACTATAAAAAGGAAGCCTGAGGAGGCATTTAGTCATTCAGAAGAATAGCAGTATCTTTGCAGACCCACCAAGAGTTGAAATTCGGCTATAGTGTTTAATCCAAAAAGGGCTCAGTAAAGTAGTTACTCTCGCATGACTACTTCTTAAAATGAGGAGCTAATCAGTTGTACATTTTTGTTAAGGCCCTTAGTAAGGCACGTTTTAGGGATTATTTTACCCTGATTCCCATTTCTGTCATAAGACAGTTATAGGATCCAGGAGTTGTGATTATGAGGGGTCAGGGCCAAAATTATTCAATTACAACTAGTTAACTGAAAGCAACCATCTCCTGCATTTCTCAGGAGGAGGACAACAAGGAAACAAGCTGCATGAATTAGTCCTGAACATCTCCAGGAAGAAGCTGAATTAGCAGGCATGTCCTATCCCAATCCTAAGGCAACAACTCCAGAAAGAGGCTGTTGAAGATCTTTGTTTTTTGTAGCAAAGTAATTTTCTTGTCGGATGATATTATATGTCCATAATATCAAGATGAATCTGAGCTTCTGTCAAGCTCTAGGCTATTATGTGTGGGATGTTAGCAATGGCAGTAGTTTTCCAAAATGCACATGAAAATATGATGATGATATATGTAGTAATTGAGTACAATACAAGACATATAACTTGTAACCATAGGAGAAATAGGAAGTACCAAGAAGGCTATGTATTTTAAGCTTCAGGAGTGGGTTTTTTCATTTTTGTTGTGGAAAGTGTGCAACTTTACACTATTTTTCTTTCATTACTCAGCAATCTTATTTTTAAAAATGAATCTTTTCCCTTCTACCAGTTCTTTAGTGGAAACAAAGATCAAGATCTCTTTCCTCTCGCTAAGCTGATTTTGGGGAATGGCTAATTTGAACAATTCATATTAACTTAATCAGTTTCATAATGCCAATGCAAAAGTAGTTGCTTCTCCTTTTTATCAAATTAGTATGCACTTCTCTTTGCAGATTTTTTTTGAAGCAATCAGAAGTTCCATACCTTTTCAACAGCATGTTAGGTTCTCAGATTCAAAACTGAGTTAATTTTGTAGCAAAAACAGGAGACATTTATATTAATAGTTAGTAGTTTTTATTTGGTATGTGGTTATATCTAGGAGCGCTACAAAATCTATATCTATCTAACAATTTAGTTTGCCCACTGCAAGAACCCACATATCTTGGTCCATCCCATCAGTTCAGCTGTGTGAAAACAAGGACTTATTTCCAGAGACACAAGAACATCATGGCACCATCCAATACATCCTGCTTAATTATTGTTTATTTATCTTTTTTTCATGGGAAAGGAAAATTAAATAAATAACATTGTTGGGGAAGGGAAAACAGGAAATATTTTGATTATTACATAACTTCTTTGTTTTCTCCCTTTTGTGCATGTGTAAAGGTTTTCTGTGAGCATTCTGATTTCTCAAGATTTTCTTTGTGCGCAGCTCTTTGTAAACTACCAGCATCCCATTAGAGGAGTCCAACTGCATACTGGGAATGTAGAGAAGAGGTACTAAGTTTGAAAAGCTCAAGGCATAAGGCTGCTTATCAACGGAGAAAGAGAGCGTGTACATTCTTCTCATCCTGTGTTTCCTCAATACTTGGGTCACAGTAGCAGGTCAGCTCTCATCTGGATCCTCACACAAACATTTGGTGACCAGCGCCCCTTCTGTTTGATGGTACACAACGGCAGCACAATCTCTCTCTTCCAATGAAGGCGTTTTGGCTTTTATTGGTAAGGAAACAGAAGACGGAACCTCTTGAAAATTAAGGGAACAATTTTGTTACAAAGTAGGTAGGACTTGCAAAAAAACAACAACACCTTGTCCACCCACAAAAAGCTCTGCCCTGAAAAACCAGACCATAAAGCTCTTGAGGAGGTAACCTCTCAATAAAGGGCACTTGAGAGTATGGCAGGTCGATGCAATCTCTACCTCTTACCCTCATGGGCCAAAGCAGAGTGTAAGATGGTCTAGTAACCTGGCAGGGCAGAATTCCCTCAAGTACAAACCAGGTAGGCACATGAGGAATACAGGTGGGACCTCCAGGTCATAATGGCAGTTTTGAATGATATGCCACACAGATGGTTTCATTGCCTACAGCTCCATCTCCAATATTAAGAACCTCAATATCCAGATTAAGTAAAAACGGTCTCCAAGCACACTTCCCTAAAGTTCTCCACATTTGCTTCTTCCAGTATTTAGGGAAATCTTGACAAAGCAACCCTTGAAAATGGCACATTGGTATATATAAAGGTGTTGCAAAGTTGGGTAGCAGGAGACATCAGATTTGTTTACATTTTCTACTGACATTATGTCTTAGTTGGAGTCATTGCAAGTATTACATCTGGATAATTTTGTTTCCCTTAAAAAGAACCTACTTATGTGAGTAGCACAATGTGGGGATCCCAACCATGCCAATTCCTGCCACATTTCAGATAACTGGAGATATGGAGGGTATCACAGCTGAGATGTGAGAATATCTGGCTTACATTCATGAACATAGGTAGGAAGAATAGACAGGCATCAAGGGCCAGCCATACTGCTAGTGGCCCTATTTTAACAATGCTGACCACAGAGGATGAATTGTATTAGAATTCCAGTATGAGCCACAGTCCAGACAGGCACCAAGTATGTAAGACTGCATTTCTTAATATCCCCAATCCTGCTACATATTGAGACTGCTGGGGGTTGTATCTGACACATCTGGAAAATGCTGGCTTGAGGAAAGCTGTTATAAAAACATTTTTTAATCATTGCTCAAGTGTTGGATTCTTATTCACACAAGCAGACCCATTTCTAGGAGGGAAGAAGTAACAAAATGCAAGATGTGAATGGCTCCCCCCTCCTTTCCTCCGTTTCATAGGTTCATATTTCATTGGTTCTGACCAATGAAAAGAAAGCAATGCTCTTTTGGAATCCAGTTAAGTTATTCTCATATTTGATTCTAGAACTGTTTTTGTTTTTTAAAAAGGTATTGAAGAACATAACCCTCATTATTCTATTCTACACCTTACATATATTGTAGATGTATCTTCCAGTTCACGTTTGACTATTTATCCAAATATTTATATAAGTGATCCATAAGTCCATATTCATGAGCAGAAGTGAAGCATTCCAGCAAAATGGATATCCAGCTATTGCTACAGATTATATTTATAAATTGACCCATTTTAAAAACTACTGACATGTGTTTGAATTTCCACTTTTTTAAGTCCAGAAAATTTAGCCAAAGAAAGTGTGCAGTGTTTCCCTTGAAAGAAGAAAAGAAAGAAAAAAGACAACTGCTATACATTTCTTGGTCATGTGACGTATGTTGCTTATAGGTGCCCAGCTAAATAATGTTGGCTATTGGTTGATGGTTTCTGTGTAATAATAATTATTTTTCTAAGTTATTTCATCAGAATGAACAAAGCTCTCAACTGTTAGGCTTTTTGAAGTCCTCTATCACTAGTGTCATGATGCAACCATTTGTAACGAGAAAGAAAATGAGTGAAAAGCATAATCACACCTTGATCAAGTGAAATCGGGGCACAGCGGATTCCATTTTCTTAGAACACAGACTTGCAGGCAAGGCTGCTTACCTAGGACTAGGCTTCACCAAGCCATGTGCTGGGCGAAGAAGTTCTGAAGCAGGTGAAATCACGTGCTGCCTCTTCCCCTACACACAAAGTAGCAGTATACATAACTTCAAAGTTAGCTGACCTGGTTGCAGAAGCAGATACCTTGTCTGCAGCTTCTGCTGTTCCTGTTGTTCTCTGAATCAATGTGATTATGATTTTTTCTCTCTCTGAATTTTTGCTGCATCACTTCAATTGGGATTTTCTATTTCTAAATAGGCCCCGTAAAGAATCTTACAGTAAAGAGCAGTAAAAATGGCAAGAATGGCTTAAAATATTCTTTAACCCTTCTTTCTGTCCCTCCCTCTATACTTAATATACTAATAGATTCCTGCAAATAAGAAAAATATTTATTTTTTTTAAAAAAACATATTGATATGAAGCATTGGAGAGGAAATTCAACAGTGGTTATCAACGTGTGTGTTCAAAGAAAAGGATCAGTATTTGAATTTAGGATTATTTGCGCATGAATAACAGGCTGGCATGTCTTCTACTACTTAATTATTACTATTATTACTATTATTAGCCTGCCTTCCCAAAACCTAGAATACAACCACTGTGTAGGGCAACTCCTAAAAGCCCAACACAATTAGTGGGAACTGGATCAGGGAAGTTTGCTCTTGATTCCAGTAAGTTAGGGCTGCAGCAAAATCCTTGTGACAGCAAGAGAAAACTACAAATTCATCTCACTCCCAATTCCTGGCATCTCTAGAACATTATATGATGGGAACTTCCTCCATGGAATAGTACAAGTTGAGAGCTGGGAGGTTTTGCAAAGTCTGGATGTGACGGTGCCTCCCTTGCAAGACTGAGAAATAACTGATACATAACATGGCACTATTCCATACATTGAATTGTGCCAGTGAATTCAACCATGGCTATGATTTATGATTACTTGTGTTTTTTCATTGCTCAGGAATGAAAGTAAGAGAGGCCTTTTATATAAGCAAGGCCTTACCTCCTTCAGTCTTTTAAAAATTTCATTCTTTGTTTAATAACAGTCTCTTCAGCCATTGTGCATTCAAGCATCTAGCAGACATGATCCACCTGAAATAGATGTAAAACCTATCTACTCCAATGGACAATAGTTTCCTGGGGATTTGTGAGGGTCAAAGAATTATTAATTTTGGTCACACTACAGTGCTAATTGTAGATGACTCTTCTGACTTCTTCTGCTTGCTGGGCAAGGACTTGAGATACTCTAAGTGCCGTCGGGCATCCTCTTGATTCTGCCGGACATAGTAGATTAAATATGAGATCACCATGGCGAACCAGCCGAACATGGTGACCAACATGGCGATGTCTGTGGTCTTTTTATAGATGTTGCAGAAATCTATGTCTCCAATCAACTGCAGAAAAGGCTTGCCAATGTGCTCTTTCCGTGCAGAGGCATCACACACAATCCCATCAGAGGTACCAGCAACCAGCTCTACTCTCTCAACGAGCTGTTGGAGTGTGCAGTCACAGAGCCAAGGATTGTTGGATAAGTTGGCTTTGGCTTTTAGCACACTGAAGACATCTTTATTGATCGATACTAGCTTGTTAGAAGACAAGTCCAGTGAATGCAGGTTCTCTGACAAGCCCCTAAAGACTCCAACTTCCATGCGACTTATGACATTGTGGGACAAGTCTAGTTCTACTAGAAGTGGCAAATGTTGGAAGGCGTCATTGGGCAGGAAAGAAATCTGGTTATAATCCAAATATAACTTGTTAGTATCATTGGGTATATCTTTTGGGATAACTGTAAGTTGAGCTTTACTGCAGCGGAAAGTTTTGAAGCCATCTTCAGTGGAAGGGTAACACCCCTTGGGAAAAGTGGTGGCTGAGTGGAAACAAAAGGCCATCAGAACAAAACTCTGGAGGAGCAGCCACATGGCAACTGAGTGGTAGAGGAACCAGTCCAGAAAAGGCATATTGGGGCACCAGGTAACTGTGCATCCACTCTGTCATCTGTTCCTTCCAGTACTTTCTCTGTTTCTTAGGAAGTCTTGGAGAATATGACTTAGGGAGTGCTATCTGTGGAAGACAGAACAGGCGGGGGAAAGCTAGGTATGAACCAACACTTTAGAATTTCCACTATCCAAACAAAAGGTACGTGGTCTGGGTATATTTTCAATATTAACGCAGAATTGATTCACCTTGGACAAAACTGAAGTGTGAGGGTGTATCTCATCAACTGGAGTATATCCCATTACATTCATACAAAGGCTAAGTCACCTTCCATAATTAATTGGGTAGTTGGAGCTGTGATCATGCATGCTCATCCCATTCCATATGGCCCTTTAATCAAGGTTTACCCAAGATTGAACTTGTTATGTGAACCCAGACTGCCATTTTCTATTAGCAGAAGTTTTAACTATAACTTCAAATGTGGGTTCACATTCTAAATTCTGCTAACCAGGGAGAATGGCTGTTCCTAGTTTGAAAGACACATGAAGTTTTAGGCAAGTTTGGGACCTTGATGTGGGGGGGAGGACTAAGGTCTTGTGGGACAGGACCAAGAAAGAAAAGAGCACTTTCCCATTCATTCATTGAATAGGATGATTTAGTTTAATGTGCATCTGTAGGTAAGAGGAATAAAATATATCTGGAGGTGCATGGAAGGCACCTCCATGTACTCATGTTAATTTGCAGACAATTTATCTGTCTGTTACTTTTTCAGCAAAACACACCCAAAGCGACTATAGATGCAGCTATTAGCTACTTTAAAAAAAATAAAATCTAATGAACATTTTTCAACGTAACTTGAGAACCTCATATACATATTAAGAGGGCCTCCTTGTTCATAATTAGCCCATGGGATGTTCACTGGAGGACTTTGGGCCCATCACTTTCTCCCAGTCCAACCTACCTCACTGGGCTGCTGTTGTGGGGAATAACAAGAGAAAGAACACGATGCATGCCAACTCCTGTTCAAAAGATGGGAGATGATAGAGGGATGGGGGGAGGGAGGTTAGGTAGGTAGGTAGGTAGGTGATAGGTACACAGATAGAAAGAGATGAGACTATAATTCTATTAACAATGCCATGTTATAAAAAGCAAGCTTCTGGCAAGATCACCGACTACTAAATTCCACACCAGAGTATTGAATTCCACCACCTAGCAGATGATAAACCCTTTTCCTGGTTGCAGATGAGCTCAGGTGACTAGACCAGCAATTGAAAACATGATGTGAATCAGCCATCAACTCTTTGTTCAGGCTACAGATATCTCAATTCTTTTTTGACAGAAGAATTAGCTGGCTTGAAGAAAGCATAGTGTAGGCAGCCTGTTAGAACAGCCAAAGATTAGCACAATGTATAACTGCAACATAAATCCATTACGGTAATGACCAGGATATAAAGCATTTCACATTCACTGTAGCACAAAGATTTTCTCTATGATATCCAGAACATATTTTGTTGGGAAGCTTCAGTTATCCACTCTACTCTCCAACTGGGTACAAGGGACTGTTATCAGCACTGGGCATACTCATAAGTATCACTCTGAGAGAAAGCAGAAGACTTTTAAGAGGTTGGAGAGAAACTAACTAGGAATTCTGAGAGCAGTTTTTTTCCAAAGGTCTGTCATGAGTACACTTCACAAACTGGTTGCCATGATGGATCACATCAGCCACGAAACAGAAGGTTATATTTTTCACCATCATCTCCTCTGGTCCTACAGAATGTTTATCACTACAATTTAGCACCATATTTTTTTTCTGAGTAGGTGGCAGTTACTTATCACTTTTATTTTCTAAAAAATTCCCTTCTTGGAAATAAAATGAGGTTGGAACCTGCTACTTTGCTTTGCAACATGTCAGATTCCCATTTAACTTCTATTTAAGTAAAATAATATTATTATTTTAAAAAAAAATCAGTTGCATGGGAGCCTGGTGAGAAGTCTATAAGCACCCTTTCTGGAGTAGGCTTTGTATTTAAAATGGACAGATCTGCTGAAAAGACACGTCCTTTATTTAGGGAGCTTACAGATCATATGTTATATAAGAAAATAAAGATTGGACCATTACTTCTGGATATCTTATTTGTCCCATTCCAATATAGTTTAAACAAAGAAATAAGGGATAAAGCTAAGTAACACAATCCAACTATGTCAGAACAAGAAAGAGTGTAGTTTGAGGGGGGAAACTGTAAGAGAGGCACATATAGACTTGAAAAGTTTATATGATCCGTACTATATTTTATAAATTCCAAAATAAATTCTAAAAGGGAAAAAAACAATCAGATGAGTTTGGGGTTGGGAAGGTAGCCATTAGCAGAAAAAAGAAATCTGCTAAGAAGGTAGACCCAGTTCCACTGGCATCGAATCAGCTGTTTGTGAAATATACCCATGTAGCAGTTTCAACCTTTGTCCTGCACAGAAATGCCACTGCCTATCAAGTATCCAAGAGCATCTCTCTCTCTTGTCTGGATTAAGCTTTAATGTGTTTACTCTCTTTTTGAGCTATTTTAAACACCAGGTATCAGTTCAGACATCGGAACAACTTTTATTGGATTTCAGTGGGAAAGAGGGAAAATAACTGGGTGTGTCATTACCATATGAATGGCTTGCAAACTCTCCAAGTGATTTTCACCTATATGTTAAATTGTCTGGAGATAAGATGGAACAGCA
This sequence comes from Pseudoxenodon macrops, assembly GCA_032467955.1. Taxonomy (NCBI): domain Eukaryota; kingdom Metazoa; phylum Chordata; class Lepidosauria; order Squamata; family Pseudoxenodontidae; genus Pseudoxenodon; species Pseudoxenodon macrops. The sequence continues at coordinate 34,489 of JANHFT010004001.1, forward strand.
GAATCAACAGAGACAGGCATTTGCCTTCCAGTTCTGAATGTGAGTCATTCACTAATACATCCAAAACAATATCCGACACACAACTGTAAATCAGATTGCAACATCTGTCATGTCAGCATCATTCAGAATTTTT
>JANHFT010004002.1:0-16767 GCA_032467955.1 Pseudoxenodon macrops
TTTTGAACTGCTAGGTTGGCAGAAGCTGGGACAAGTAATGGGAGCTCACTCCATTACGCGGCACTAGGGATTTGAACTGGCAAAACTGCCGACCTTTCTGATTGACAAGCTCAGCATCATAGCCACTGAGCCACCACGTCCCATTAATATTAATAATAGGCATATCATAATAAATACTCCCAAATTGAGGAAAAGTATTTCTGAGGAATCTTGCTCTATTCAGCAACTTTTTTTTCTCATTATAGCCCCTGTTCTTCTAGAACTAACTGGAAAATATACTACAGAATACAAGTCAACGTTTGAAAGCCAGTTTTTTTACCTTCATTCTCTCCTGGGACTTTGAATCTTTTCTGCTGATCTGCTCATTGGGGATTGAATCAAGGAATAAGATGCTTTAATGCCAATTTCATAGATATTAAATAGCATGCTGTTATTCCAGAATTGCATGTATATCCAGTTGCTTTAATTCATATATTCATATTAATGGTAAAATCTCCTTTGAACTGACTTTGACTCCTAGTTAACTTATGCAGTTTTCTTTTTCTGAGAATTTTTTTCAATTTTCTCCAGCCTAGAGCACCAGGTTTTCCCTGCATTGTAAGTGATACCCTAGTAATTTACTTCATGCTGTGCTCCATTTTCTCAGTAACAACTCTAAAATACAAATTAATACACACATGGTATATATGTGTGTGTGTGTATTAATGAGCAGTGATGAATGATAATCCATGATTGCAGTCCACAACCAGTTCCAATTCAGTTACCTCCCTATCTGTTTTTTGACCTATTATTTATGGGTTTGTCAGATCATAATATGAACTTGAAAAATAGAAAAACAAGGAATAGGTCACAGATAAATCTATTTCTAAATTTCTCCCTGGTAATAAACCAAGGAGTCTTTCTTAAACTACAGGAATATCAGTAAACTGAACAGTATGAAATGAATTTCTTATGAAATAAGTCTTCTGTGCTTTTACTTCCAAAAGATGTTCATATAGATATTCTCTGCACTTTCCTTTATCTTGAAGTCCCTGCTTTCCAAACAATATTTCCTGTGTATCAGTAATCACAGAAATACTGAACATGTGGACCAGATACTAGTTAATGTACAGCCAGAAAAACGAGGTAGAGAGAAGCAGCACACATAAATGGACCTTCAGCAATAAAAAGGAAATCAAAAGGAAATAACAGGAGACCCTTTGCTGGTAGACCAACTGTGGCTTTACATGGATCATAATGTTCTATAGGTGGTCATTCATGCTCTGTCATCTTTGGGATGGACTACTAAAATTCTGTACATGTCAATGGAGATTCTCAGTCATCCAAGTAATAGTTGCCCCAAAGGTGCTTTTTCAAGAGGCAACTTGACTTTCTTGTTTTTTTTCTTTGAAGAAATTTCACTTCTTATTCAAGAAACTTCTTCAGCTCTGACTGGATGGTGGGGAATGGAAGGATTTATACTCCTTGCAGACTGCTGGTCATTTGCATTCTTTTAGAGAGTTGTTGAGGCCACCTGAATGTTTATCTGTGTTTTCAGGGTCACTTGAGTAGTGCAATTGGGTATGGAGCCTTCTTGGAACTGCCTTCTTCAAACTTTCAACAGTTCCAAGAAGGCTCCACCCCATTTGCATTACTCAGGTGACCTGGATGACACAGATAAACCTCCAGGCGTCCTCAAATGACTCTCTAAAAGAATGCAAATGACCCTCCATTCCCCACCATCCAGCCAGAGCTGAAGAAGCTTCTTGAATAAGAAATGAAATGTCTTCAAAAAAAACGCTGTTACCTTTGGGTCACTACTATAATATGTTTTATATAATGACTGCCTTTGAATACCACCTCAAAACTTCAGTTGGTACAAAATGCAAGCAGTCTGTGTGCTTACTGGTTAGTCCTATTACTACCATTTTACTGGTAGTAATTACTGGTTAGTGGTTATTCCTACAGAACCCTAAAAGGATCAGGGTCTGCTTATCTACGAGAGTACCTTTCACAGATAAGAATCTGGCCATCCAATAGGAACAATGTCCTATTGAACTTGGTAGAATGGAAGGGGACTTGATAATGGGCATTTTATTTTGGAAATTTCCATCTTTTGGGAAAGTTGACCTTCTAAGGTAAAAGAGGTCCCCATTGTCACAAACTTCTGGAAGTTTATAAAATCTGACTTTTCCAGAAAGCCAATGGGATAGATATAGTAGAGCCAGTGCTGAAAGAAAAATATTGTTGTTTAAGTATTGCTTACTTTTTTTATTGCATTACTATTTTTATCATAGCATATCCATAATCTCTTGTGGTCTGTCTGGAGTAAAGTGATAAGTCATAACTAAAGAAGTACATGTTTCCTTCTGCTTATCTGATCTCTTCTGCATCTTACATATATGATGCAAGCCTATGTTTTCTAACATTTTTGGCTTCCCTGACCTGGACTCAGTGATAAATCACAGACCTCCTGACACCTTCTAACTTAGTTCAGTTCCTTAGCTGGACTTGGTAGAGATCTCAATGGATGGCTTAGTTAGATGAGAAACTTTACTGCAGACAAGAATGACACTGTGGAAACAGCTCATTGCGAATTGGATGGTTCAAATAGCTTATTTACTTTGCATTGATTGTTTCCTTCTCCCATCCTTACCCCAAAATAATAGTGTGGTATTTGATGATGGAAAATCACTAGTTCCAGCTTCAATTCACACAAGCCCTTGAGGGTGTAGCATGTTGATCACCTATTTTGGTAGCAAGTAGTGTTGCATGGAAATAGCAATGCAGCCAGCAGAGCTACATGTTATACATGTTATGCAGCATACTATTGTACCCTTTGTTCAGGAGTTCAAGGTGATATATATGGTGGTTTCTTCTATATTTTATCCATAACGCCTACTTTTTATGTAGGATGACAAAAGTGTCTGCATTAAATGGGCTGCAGCATTCTCCATTACTGCCCCAAGCAATGAAATGTAAGATTGAGAATTCTCTTTTTATCACACCCAGCAGACTACAATTTTGCCTAGTAAACCACAGGGGAAATATTACCAGGGTCACTAGAAATAAATGCTGTCTTAACAGACTAGTGGATCTTACCGTAAATAATGTGTGGAAAATCCTATTTTATTTTTAGATATAATCAAACATGTTATGTGCCCTGCTATTTCAAGAATTGACATTATACATTGCTAAATGATTTTCTGAAATTTATAATGAAACAGGATTAATCCAATAGTACATGCTTAGTGATGCATTCTAGTCACCCTTCGTTCTTGGCTAGTTTTCAACCTGTTACTTTCTTTTTTTTAAAGATGGGAGTTGAATATTAAAATTTCAACTTTATGTAGCTATTCATTTTATAAATCTAAATGTGTACTTTAATTAGAGTACACATTTAGATTTATAGAAACGAATTGCTACATAAAATCTAAGTTATGTCAGATTCCCAAAAATATGAAGGCACCATAGACTAGCTGATGAAAAGTATGTGTTGGTAACACATTGTGTTCCAGCATTATTCTTCCACTTGGCAAACTCAACTGTTCCCAGTATTTAAATTTTATTGGCCACTGTTATAGCTACATTAGTGAAATACTTTAGTGCTGAATGGAAGTGGTTTAAAATGACTGCATCATAATATGGTTTTGTAATAATATGAATTTTGCTAATATAGCTGCAACAGTCAGGGGAAAAGTAGTATAGCAAAATGAATGATAAATCATTGTACTTTAATCACTACAGTAAGTTACAGAGTCTTTTGTGGAAATGGCAATTTCACTGACATTGCAAGCTTAAAAAAATAGGATAGTTAAGATGCTGCAGTAGCATCTACTGAGGATTGTGCAAGTATATTAAAAATGTATTAAAACTTATAGAGAGAGCTGCAAGCTGTGGTAATAAAAATAATCATGTCGGAAACAATATCAAACTAAACAGTAATTCAACATATTTTGCTGCAGTAAAAGAGCATCCTGACTGTAGAACTGCTGACTTGTTTCAGATATCACTTAATGGCTGGTATTGCAACTATATACATCTCCTAATGAGTAGTGACATGTGCAGATATCCTCATGGCACTACTAGCTTGAGAAATGCTAGTAGTGGGGAATCTAAGTTGTCCTTCTGGCATCTTAATTGCATTCCTATAGTAATTATACATCTTGTTAAAACACAATTCTATTTTTGCAGCTTCCTTCTGTATTAGAAATTCAGGCACGCTTTTATTTTCTTAAATTAAATTATGATAGGATTACTTCATACTTCCTAATCAGTAGGCTTCTAGAATGAGATTCAACCAACCATCATGTTAAAGTACTATAGGACACTTACTTTATAGAAAGATATCAGGAGAAACTAATGAAAGACACTGATGTTAGATAAAGTAATTTTCTAGGGTGGAAGATATTTTTTCTTTTCCTCTACAGAACTGAAAAGATATTATAGTATATGATTTTCATGTCAGATTGATTCCTCATCCACTCATCAAATTATCTATAATTTTTTCTGCAATTCTGTGAATAGGTGGTAAATGTTTGCTTTCTAGCATTCCTATGAAACATCTGAAGATTCTACAATATCAATCACAAAGGGGCACTTTGTAAAATAACAGTAGCATCTCTTGAAAGCTTGGATAGCTGTTCAGAGACCCATTCTAGTCTTCTGAATATGAATGCAGATAAATCATTATCACTGGGATTGCCACAAATTAAAGCTAAATTTAAAGCTAAAAAAGAATGGCTTTCTTAAATGTACTGGGACAGTACTACTGAAATGATGTGTGAAAAAGATCCAGTGGTGTCCTCACTCATACAGTTATCTGTCATGTTTAACAGTGCACACCATCCCTCTTTCTATCTTTTTCTTTATCCATTGCCCAAATGTATTCTCTAGAAGTTTGTTTTAAAGATATTTGAGTAGAAGGAGGAACAGATGAATCAGTCCACAAAGACTGGTGAATGTTCCACATGTCCATTCATTTATTGTGAGATTTATATATTAAATTTCCTGCAGATGTTCATGGTAATCTTTCCTCATTTGATTGTCATAGCAATCTTTTTGTTAAATAGGTGAGCTGAGAACAAATGATTGGCCAAGGCATAACTGGAAAAGCTTCGTATTTGACTGATTCAAGAAATTGCTTGAATCAGAGCTCTCATTTACACTGTTACTCTGATGTATTTTGAATGGATTCATGATTTGGTAAAATTTAATAGAAATATCTCCGGTTGAAACACATTTGTAACTTTCAAAACTTGTTCCATCTTGCATTAAATCATTTCCCAATATTATATGGTTTTCCATTATTACCACCGCTTAGGAAAGAATGATCCAACCTACTTGTACTTTTCCAACAATTTTTAGAAAAAGAATTATTTATTTTATCAAGCAAGACTAGAGTGGTATACCAATGGGTAAAACATCTTACATTACATTATAAAAATATTTTCAAATTCAGTTAATCTTCTCAATACTTTTTGTAAAATTATATTGTTGCTGCAGTGCCTATATGAAAGAACTGAATCCAATTATTTCTAGAAGAGCAGCGCAAATAAAAAGACATTATCTTTCTCTTGTTATCAATGAAATATTGTCATGCATACAAATGTAAAAAAGCTTTCCTAGCTTGTTGCCCTCTAGACTGACCAGCATTCCTATCAAGCTCACCCAGATGCAAAACACAGGAATTTAAAATATATTGTTTTCATCTTTATACATAATATTTTATGTATGGATGTCATAATTTACATAGTGTGCATATTTAATGCAATGGATAAAAGATCTGAAACTGCACTAAGCTTCTAGGTTATAGTAGGATGCTTAGTTATAGTGGCGCAGTGGTTAGAATGTAGTACTGTAGACCACTTCTGCTGAATGCTGACTGCAGTTCGGCAGTTCAATTCTCACTGGCTCATGGTTGACTCAGCCTTCCATCCTTCTGAGGCTGGTAAAATGAGGACTCAGATTGTTGGGGACAATATGCTGACTCTGTAAACCACTTAGAGAGGGCTTTAAAGCACTATGGAGTGGTATATAAGTCTGCTACTGCTATTACTATTATTTGAGTCTCATTGGATATTTTGAAGAAATGAAAAATCCCAGGAGAACATTGCCTTCAATAAAGATGAAACTCTATCTGTTAAAGTATACATAGTATGGTAAATTAATTGTGCATATTTTAATTATGATAATAATCAGAGGCATCTCAAAACATGACAGGATATTATTTACATATTTTAAACCACGTTCTGACGTTGGCATAGGAACAGCTATGATGTTGAAATTGCTCCAACAAGTCTACATAATCATTCTAATTTATACGTCATTCCTATTACCATTTATTTGTATGCTCCTTCATATAGTTGAAGCAAAAAATCCCAATCCAGAGAAATGTGGTTGCAGTTGTATCTCTTCAACTTTAATGAAAGAAAAAAATATTTCAATCATGAATGGATCTCCCACAAGATTTTCAGTTAGCAAAAGCACATGACAATGGTGTCCATTCTCCCCTTTACAATTTGTAACCATTCTGCAAATCCTACCCAATAAGATTTGAATATATATATATATATGATTGGAATAAAAAAATCAATGGAAAAATTAAATGTTGTGCTGATGATGACAGTATTAACAATTATGAAAACACAAAGGTCCATACAGTAATTGATGAAAATAATGAAAAGATTTTGATTGCTTTTTTGGATGCAAAATCCATGAAAAGAATAAGCAAGACACTTAACTTCTGAGAAGAAAATTTTGTGAATAAAGAAAATTGATTGAGACAGCAAAATGTACAATGAAATATTTAGGACTTGGCAGGATGCAGTAAAAACAAAATACAAAATAATTACACTAATTTATGGAAAGAAATAAGACATTGGTATATGGACAACCTTAATATTTCCCTGGCTAGGACTTATAGTGGCATTAAAAATGAATGTATTACCAAAAATGAATTTCTTATTTCAAAGGGCACCAAATTGTATTCCAAATAAAAAAATTGCAGAATTGGCAAATAGCAATTTAAATATTTATATCAAATGGGCAAAAAGGACACAGTGAAATTCAAAATTTTGCAAGACATCAAAGTATCTGATTAGCTTTCCCAAGTCTCAGATTATAAATATTTGATTGGAATTATAAAGCAAACTGTCTATAACAGAATAAATTATACTTCCTAGTAATAGAATATCAGCTAAAGAAGGAGCAGTCTTAACCAATGGACTTCACAGATATTTATGGTATAAGAAACAAAGAGAGAGAAGAATCTGAAGAGACAAGTAAGGGAAAAGCTGTTCAAAATTCTGAATTTTGTAAAAGCATAAACATCTTTTACAAAATTAACTAGCATAATCATAGAATGCTTTTTAATTCAAAGACAAGTACAATAAGAAACATCTGATACATATACATCTGGATTTAAGAAATAAAGGAACCAACACCAAGAATTACTTAATCAAGGAAGCAGTCTACCATGGTTAATATATTTGCAAACAATTGAAAAAATAAAAGGTGATCTTAAAAAAGGAAGGACATTGAAAAACATGATATAATTTTAAATACTTATGCAGGATCAAGATAATTTCTTAGCAGGTATCTATAAATTGCTATTTAAATATGATACAGAGACAGAACAAATACAAATTGTATGATAAAATGGATGAAAAATTTCAAAGAAGCAATAGTGGGAAGAACTATAGCAAAAAAATCAATAAAATTTATATCAAGCTACAATGTGAAGGAAATGTTCTACACATAGGGTGTTTGTATGTGTGTGGACGTAAATATATATCCATTGTAAGAACTGTTGACATACACATATTGTATATATAATATATATATTTGTTAACAGTTGCTAACATGGAAAAATCATATAACAATAAATGTTGTATATGTCATGTCACAAAAAAGAAGAAGTATTTAATCATATGTGGTCAAGTTTGCAAAAACATTCTGAAAATTTTGTAAATAAAATTTAAACTAAAATCACAAATGTTTGATTAGGTATGATCACAGAGAATGATATCTTTAAAGATGTATGCTAATACATAGAACAGTTTATATAATGACTGTTCAAAGTTACAATAGCACTGACAAAAAGTGACTTATAACAATTTTTCACACTTAAAACCATTGCAGCATCCCATGGTCACATGATTAAAATTCAGATGCTTAGCAATTAGCTCATACTTGTGACGATTGCAGTGTCCCAGGATCATGTGATCACCTTTTATGACCTTCTGAGAAGCAAAGTCAATGGGGAAGCCAGATCCACTTAAGAACTGTGTTATTAACTTAACAATTGCAGTGATTCACTTCACAACTGTGGCAAGAAAGGTCCGTAAAATGGGGCAAAATTCAGTTAACAACTGTCTTGCTAGGCAACAGAAATTTTGTATTCAAATGCGGTTGTAAGTTGTAAATGTCCAACTGCCAATTACAAAAAGCCATACCTACATATACTACACCGATACATTACAGCATCTTATATTCTTGGGAAAAACATGCTGCATATGGAGGCAAGAACAGCTAGAGACTGGCAGTTGTGATTTGTTATGTATACAGTGATCTAAACAGAAATGAGTAATAATGTCCAAAATAAGGATAAAATAGTAATTAGTTGTAGGGGGAAAAAGGATGGACAAAGAGAAGGGGACTATCAGAATGCCCCTTTTATAAAAAAAAAATTAAAATAATTTTTTGTTTTGCTTTTTAAATTTCCCCCCAAAATCGTACTTGTGTGTGTATATACTGTATGTGTGTTTGTGTATCTTTTCTTTCTGTTTTTACTTTTTGCTTACCTTGTTTTAGTTAACCAATAAAAAAGAAGTGAAAAAAATGTAAACGTTTCAATAGATTTTTAGCCTAGATCTTTTTCAGCAAGAAATAACATTTTAAAAATGACTTCATAGTATTTATATTGTTGCAGATCCAGTGAAATGAATGCTTTATTTAAATATATTCTACTTGAAAAAGAAATTGTTACATATAATAACACAACTTCGAGATTTCACATTTTAATATTTTCAGATATTTCTAGTCTTTTGACATTTTTCTCTATTACATGAAAGTTGATGTCTAGAGTATTGTTAGTTGCATTTGGAATCATGCAAAGGTTTAATTATACAGTAATGCTGAGATAGTATATTGGCATTAGAAGTTATATGTATATTATTCAGAACCCATTACAGGATAAAAGCTAATGGGATAAGCATAGGTGCATTTTCATTTGAGTCATGCTAGTTTAACATGAAAATTTCAAGGACATGAATTCCCAAGGGTGATTGTCTTCTGCTTCAGTAATGGAGATTAAATTTGTGGTAGTTAGTCAGCTAGCTTTTTTTTTTTTACAAGCAAACTAAAATTCATTAAAAACTAATTAGAAATGTATAGGAGGTTAATACCCCATGTTAAGCATTATTAATGGAAGATAAGTAATTTATAAAATATCAGAGGGTTGTGAATGAAGAAAAGTAAAGACAAATAATACATCCCAAAATATTTTAAAGTTACATTGAGCATGTAGTTTAAATCTGTACACAGAGAGGAAATAAAATACAAGCCTTTAACGCCATTGAAATTACCGTGTTTCCCCGAAATAAGCGCCTGGCCTTATTTTAGGAGAGATCTTATTATTTTTGAAGTGCAGGAGGCAGCGAGAAAATGTCTGCTGTGAACTCTGCATTGGCGACAGGAAGGGCATCCGACCAGTAAACACTCGGCTCCATTCAGTTGCCCCGACTCCACCACAATGCAAGGGATTATGGGGTCATTAAAAGACAAGTAATATATAGGTTTGTTTGTAAATGTTTCACCTCCCAGTTGCATTTCTTCAATGCAACAGTTTAGAAGTGGAGATTGCCTTGCAGTGTTTGTAATCTGAAAAATCTGAAGTCGGAGGAATGGATTGGTGATTGAAGATTTCTTGTGATTATTTTTTATTATTATTTTGATTAATTTGTTGTTGGGAATGGCGTTGCCTGTCTCTTGCATAGTCCACCTGCTTTTTGTGTGATCTTTTTTTCTCCATATTGTCTCAGTCAAATTTGTGATGTATATTGAGGGCATGGGCAGCTGTTATGTATCTATCTCACTCCTTAATTGCAGTTATATTTCTTTTTCTTTTATTCAGCTGGTACCTTATTTGTGTTACGCAATGTGGATTGCAATCTGGCTATTTTCAGGTTTTCACAGAAGTCTTTGTAGTGTTTTTGTAAATTTGCGGGCCACTTTGATCCCTGGTAATCTGCTGGTGTGCTCCTATGTAATTTTTTTAAACCTATAGGACTGTTATTCTTGGGGTTTCTTTGTGTTTGTGTTGTTTATTAGGGCATTTTTAATATGTGGAAGGGAAGGAATAATTGGATTTTTGAATATATTTTGGAAGTAGTTAAGTTCTGGTTTTTTTAAGTGTTGAGTGGCTCACTCTATTGTTGTGAGTTCTTATGCAGCTGATCTGGCATCTTGTGGGATGGCTGCTGTTAAAAAGTTAAGATTTTGTCTGTTTTTAGTAAACCTATTGAATGTGTTTGGATAAATGGGCTATATCTAGTTCAAGAACTCCACAAGCTATCCTATTATTTGGACATTTCATTTGATTCAGAAAGTTTCTTGTTTTTTTTAAAACAGTAAAACAAAACAATGTATGGATTCAGTTCCTATTTTATATTCTCTCTATGTGCTTTTCTTGGTAAAATACAGGAGAAGTTTAGCATTGCCTTCTCCTGTACAAAATTAAATGATGCCTTTGAAATCATCGTTAAGATGATGTTCTACCTCCAGCATATCCTCATATCATTGTTAATACAATTACATATATCCAGAGGTGGGTTCTGAATCTTCTTACTGCAGGTTTGCTCAGGGTTGCGCTTCGAGCACGCGTGCAAAGCGAGCGCACATGCGACAGTCAAAAACTAGCTTCTGCACATGCGCAGAAGCAAACATTAGCTTCTGCGCATGCGCAGAAGCAAAATCCAAGATAACAGCGCCCACGGAGCCACTGACAGAACCAGTTCTGTGAGGTCATCATGGAGTTACTACCTACTCTATAGAACTGGATAGAACCGGTAGGAACCCACCTCTGCATACATCTCAATATTGATATATCATTATCTATGGATATGTGGCTTGTATCTATATATGTAGTCTCTACATATCTATATCTACTCACTAAAAATTGATAGAATTGATGGCACATAATTAACCAAGTTCCCATATCTAACATGTTATAAGGTATAAACCCATCTCAGGTTTTACATTATATGGATGATTTTGCATTGAGTCTGCACTAATGTTTAATTATCTCAAGAATGTTATGTGTATCAAAAATGTCATGTAACTAGTTCAACAGACTTTGAAAAATGGTGAGGAGAAGAAGACTTAGTAATTCAACCATAAGCAAAACAGAACAAAAAAAAACAACCCTTCAGCTCAGTTCTAGAATGCACCTAGTCACTTTCTGAATACACATATACTCAGACAAATAAAATGAAATATTCAGGCATCCAAGGCCAGAATGTCACTAGAGAGAGAGAAAGAGAAAGTTTCATGTACTTCTTATCAAAGTGATAAATAGATACTACAGAATAAGTTGTTCAAAAAGCAATGGGACATATTTCCATTCAAAAGCATTAACAGTAAAAGTGGTTCACAGAATATATTATTCTAAGGTAGCTGTTTGAATCAAGCAAAAGTAAGACTACTTGACAAGTTAAACACAGAAGAAAAAATGTTGTCTTATAATGTACAGTACTTTTTATCCCAAAGGTGCCCTAAGCATTTTGCAAACTGCGGAGATGGATTATTTCATGCATCACTCAAATTGGGTTACCATTCTAGTTAGAACACATTTTCTATTTAACAGAGCACAGTAATAACACAGAAGGAAAATGCCTGAATACCTTTCCTATTAGATTTCTGAAGTCCAGTTCTGAGTATCATGGGTTTGGATTTTCAAACCAAAAACGCTGATATCTATGGTTGGAAGCTATGCAAGGAAGATTCGGTCAATCAAGAAGTTAATAATAAAATTATATTTTAAGTTTAAGCAAATAAAACTTTAACTGGTGAATTACTCAGTGTATGTGTGTATATATATGTGCGTGTGTGTGTTTGTGTGTGTGTTTGTTTGTGTATACACACACAAATACACACACACACATACACTGAGTAATTCACCAATTAAAATATTATTTGCTTAAACTGTTACTGCAACAAGATTGATATATGGTTAGCCACAATTAAATTCAGGAGCTCCAGCTTTCTGGACATCATTAGAAACTATATACCCGTGATGGTGAACCTATGGCATGCGTGCCACAGGTGGAATGTGGAACCATATTTGAGAGCACATGAGCCGTTGCCCTATATCAGCTCCAGAGTGCTTGTGCATGCTGACCTACTGATTTTTGACCTTCCAGAGGGGGGGGGGAGAAGCCATTTTCACCTTCAGGAAAGCCTCCAGAACCTGTGGATGGTGAAAAACGGACCCAACGGGCCTACAGGAATTTCTAGTAGGCTCGGTGACCCATTTTTCGCCATCCACAGGCTCTGAAGGCTTTCCTGAAGCTTGGGGAGGGCGAAAAACGGCCCAACGGGCCTACCAGAAGTCCAGAAGCTTCAATGAGCCCTGTGTGCATGCGTGGGGTGGAGCACAAGGTGGTGGTGGTGGTTCTGCACGCATGCGCAGGGGGAGGGCATTGTATTATGGATGTGGGCACACGTATGCATTATCGCGTACGTACATACCCTTTTGGCCCCCGAGCAAAAAAAGGTTTGCCATCACTGCTATATACAATTGCTTTTATGATTTTTGTGTAATGGTGCTTCTAGTTAAAGGAAGCCAAAGAGAACTCATAAAGGATCTTAATTTAATGCAGCCTTACAGAAAGATCAAACGCAGCAATGGGGCTATTAATGGGGTAACGTTAAACTGGGGCTGATGGTATGCTAATGGCTATGGGAGTAGTTGTCTCTGAATGTCTTTGCAAATGGTGGGTTTGGAATTTCTATGTCCAGCCAAATTGAAGTCTATATACCCTACTCCTGAATTAAATCTAGTCTATTATAAGTTCAAGCATGGTAACTCTCTTGCTTAGTCATGCTATATCAACTTTCTGTATTTTCATGACAGCAATTTATTGCAATATCTAGCCATTGCTGGTGCAATAAATAAATAATAGGGACAGATTTTAGCCTATTACAGTGATGGTTGGATGACACTGTAAATCACTAGTAGGGACATTGCTGCATATGATTTCTGCTTAACGGTGTAAAGTTCTATTAATCACTGACCAAGTAGGTTTTCTGAGCTGTAATATGTGTTTTAATTTATTGACATTTATTAGAGCAATACTTGCAACCAGGGTTTCTCCCAAGTATGTAGAAACCATTATTTTATTGTGGTGTTATTCCATTTTGCACAGGACCAGGGTTCTGAAAAAATGCATGTAACAAGTGTAAATATTGAAATGTAACATGGACATGATAAAAGAGATGTCAACCCTGGAACCATCTTACATGAGCTATGCACCTCACATAATAACCATACATTAAACATAGAACACCACCTTGAATGCCTGTGAGTGCAGTTCTGAGGGAACGGGTTAATAATGCCTGATTGATCTCTCTCCTTCTCCCCCTCCCTCTCCCTGTCCCCCTGTACGTGTGTAGGGGATAGAAGCTTCCTTTTGAAAAGAGCAGAAACTTCCATTTCAATCCCCCACAGTTCCCCACGTGAATCCATTCTGCCCATTCAGTCCCCCTGTTTTTCTATGTTTAATAGCAAAGTTAGGAACTAAGTGTGCATGGAAAGCTGTTCCTCCTATGTGGCCATGTTTTTCTATCGTCTGCGAGCTACCCAATCTTCTTTGGAATGCATGAATTGACTATTAACAATCCACTGAAATAAAATGCTCTTAATTGATTTCTGAATGTTAAATTTGCCCCCCTAATGGCAGCTTAATATAAAGCTTGCTTGTTGAACTTAAAAAAAAAAGTAATTCAAAAGACTAAGACAGGAATCTAACTATAAAATCATTAACCACAATCAGAATAAAAATAGTCCCCATTTCTGCCTGCTTAGTTTGGTACAAGATCTCTTAAGGTATATTGATGAAATTGCTTCTATGTGTGCCCAAGTGCAAGTTAAAAATTCTAATCAGAGAAATTATTCTGGTCTCCTCTGTGACTACAGATGTATATCAGATGAAAGAACTATGTGCAGAGATCAAATTAAGGCAACTTTAATAGGCCCATGGGCTGGTAAGCTAATAGGGTTTGTAACCATTTAAATTTCTTTTATTAAAGGAAATGTTCCAGAAAGTCAATACAACCTAATTTCTTTGTGGAAAATGTGGCTCTTATGCTTAGTTTATCTTGCCTACCACACATACGTAACTGTTACATTTAGACAAATTAGGGTTGGCAATATTTACACGCAAGCATCTACTTTCTGGATTCATATCTTGAAAGATTCCTATCTACCATTGGAAATTAATTTAACCAATTATACTTTGCTTTATGCTATCTTTTGTAGCCTAAGATAAGATGTGATGCCATAGTATTTGCTGTGCATAATGTAGGAGATGTAGGCTATGGATATAATGAAAATATTTAAGCAAAACACTTTGGTCACATCTATCTATATCTATCTATAATGGTTGTAAGATCTGGGTATGGCTAGTCTAGAGAAAAGAATGACTAGGGGTGTCATGATAGTAGTATTCCAGTATTTGAGGGGCTGCCACAAAGAAGGAGGGGTTCCAACTTATTTTCTAAAGCACCAAAAGGCAAGGCAAGAATCAATGATTGAAAACTAATTGAGAGAAGCAACCTGGAATTAAGGAGAAACTTCCCAACAGTGAGAACAATTAACCAGTGGAACAGTTTGCCTTCAGAAGTTGTAGGTTCTTCATCACTGGAGGTTTTTTTGACACTGAGTGCCCAAACTGGAAAGCGCCTGCATGTACCGGAGCCCCGGAAACTTAAAGATCAGATGGTCGATGTGCATGCACATGCCAGCCACCTGGTCTTCTGGTTTCTGGCATGCACATGCATGCCAGCAAGCTGTTCTTCCAGTGTGCCAGAAACCTGAAGACCAGGTGGCCGGTGTTCATGCTGGTTTCAGGTTCCTGGCACTCTGGCATGTGCCAGATCAGCTGATGCACCGGAAACAAGAAGAGCAGCTGGCGATGGTGCTCATGCCCACAGAGACAGCTCTGTGTGCCACCTCTGGCATATGTGCCATAGGTTCGCCATCACAAGTATAGGGTCTTCTGCTTAAGCAAGGGGTTGGATTAGAGGACCTCGAAATTCCCTTCCAGTGTTGTTCTGATTGAATGCTGTACTAGGAGTGAAAACCATTTGAAAGAAGTTTTTTGCAAAGCACTTAAATTAACTACATCCTTTGCATGATTTTGCTGTTTTAAATGTCTCCGGCTACCTGTTATTTTCTGCTGGGGGATTCAGCAGGGAAACTGTGTATACATGAGCACATGCAGGTGCTAGGTGCAGTGGTTAGAGTGCAATACTGCAGCCTACTTCTGCTGACTGCCAGCTGCCTGCAATTTGGCAGATTGAATCTCGCCCGGCTCAGTCTTGACACAGCCTTCCATCCTTCCGAGGTTGGGAAAATTGTTGGGGACAGTATGCTGACTCTGGAAGCCACTTAGAGAGGACTGTAAAGCACTGTAAATGGTATATAAGTCTAAGTGCCAGTGCTATTGCTATTTGTGCACAGCCACATACCTACCTACTTTGCAATGCTTCTCGGTTTCTAATAAAAGTGTGAACATTGCAATATAATAATATATTTGAGCCATTGCAATAAACATTAAGAATAGATGGCATCATTCTACCACCTGGGTATTAGCTGATTATTAGTTTATTTACAACAGGAACATTACAATTTCTCATTATGTCCCAGCTTTAGTAGAATTATTACAATCTAATAACTTCATCTCCTTTTAAATGCAGACTGAATGGTTACTATGCAACATTTGAATCAAAAGGAACGTTACGAGGAGGCTGTGGCAAGCATCGCGGTGAGACAACATGCTTTTTGGGTGCTCCCAAAAAGCCGTCAAATCCCAGCCGATTCGGGGTCCTTGCTGACCCGAAACTGTCCTGAAGGGACAGTAGAGTACAGGGGCACTGGCTAGCACGAAGAGGGAAACAGCAATTTCCCTGGAAGGTCGGCTGAAGCCTCTAGACCTGGTGGCTGGGAAGATGGGCTTTGAACCGTCACCAGCTGGGGCAGCCACAATGAACTGAGCAGGAGAGAAGATATGGCTTGTCTGGAGGAAATGACTTCCTCGATCTAAGTGACTGTGCAGGAATGTCGATTGAGCAAAGTGTGGAACCAGGTGAACCGGTATTTTAAAGAGAAAAAAAGCATTTTAAAATGGAGGAGTGAAAGTGCTTGGAGTGGAAATTGGCAGCTAACTGGCACTTGGACTTAATATTGGAAAAAGAAAAATGAAGATTAAACAAGAAAACCCAAAGATTGTTGTTTTTACAATTGGATTGGGGGAATTTGTAAAGATTTAAAAAGAGAAAAATTTGGAAAGAAAATATTTTAAAGGTGGATTTAAATATTATTACATTAACATAGTGCTGAGTCTATGAGAAAATTGGTGATGCCATCTGCTGGTGGAAAGATGACATTGTAATAATTTGGGGAAAGTCAGAAAGAAGAAAAAATGGTGTGCAGCTGTGGGGTTTGACCTTGCTTCTTGTGGAAGATAACTTGGAAACTGTGAGACTTGGAAGAAGTGCTTGTTTTGG
>JANHFT010004002.1:32711-45247 GCA_032467955.1 Pseudoxenodon macrops
ACACTGAGGATATACCTGTTGAACAAAACTCTGCATTGACGACAGGAAGGGAATCCGGCCATTAAAACTCGCTGCTAGCTTCATTCAGTTGCCCAGACTCCACCCCACAAGGGATTATGGGGTTGTTAAAAGAAGATGAAAGGTACGGTAGTTACTATTCTTCTTCCTGGAATCTTTACTGAAAATACAAAGAATGTGGTTCCTTAAAAGAAGGTTAGATTATTTGTCCTTCTGGCCCAATGCTTTTAAGGCATAAATCTTCCTTAACACCTTTTTGAAAAAAAATGTGCTGTAGAAAAGTGTGGAATTTGATTCAACGTGTGTTTCATTTGACTCTTACCTTCATCTATTTGATTGGAAAATCTCTGATCACATTACATGCTGTCCATGACTGGGCCAAGACATTGGCACAGGAACAAAAAACAAATGGTGATCCAGACTGCAGTTGAATGTTTAACATGTTAGAAAATGATTGAAGATCCAGTTTGGTCTAATGGTTAAGGCATCAGGTTAGAAAGTGGCAGAGTGCCATTTCAAGGCCCACCTTAACCATAAAAGCCAGCTAGGTGACTTTGGACCAGTCAGCCCAGAGTCTCAGCCCAAACTGCCTCATAGGGTTGTTGCAGCTATAGCAATATCACTAGATTTATAGACTGCTCCATAGTGCTTTACAACCCTGTCTAAGCAATTTACAGAGTCAGCATGTTGCCCACAACAATCTGGATCCTCATTTTACTGACCTCGGAAGAATGGAAGGCTGAGTCAACCATGAGCCAGTGAGAATTGAACTGCCGAATTGCAGCCGGCAGTCAGCAGAAGTAGCTTGTAGTACTGCATCCTAATCACTGTGCCACCACGGCTCATATTGTAAGGAAAATAGGAGGAGGAAAATGTGTAGGATATGCTTGTTGTCTTGAGTTGTTTGTAAAAATAATAAAGGTGGGATACACATAATATGTAATATAAATAAATATAAATAGTCCCTGATTAGTTTAAGCTACAGGTTGTGTGTAATGCACAGATCTGCCCAACATTTAGCCAGGGCTCCCTGTCTTCCAATACTTTTTTGCCTGCATGACAAGGCTGGTTTTCTGTCAAAATGCTCTTTGACAGAATGTATTTAAAACTAATAGGAAAGAGCTGCTGTTCCACCACCAGGGAAGCATTTCAACTTAGTAAGGGTCCAGACTTCTCATGCCTTATGATAGGGCAGAAAAGTGAGGACAATGTATTTACAAATTGACAATATGAAAGCAAAGAGTATATGGCTGCTTGTTCCATCTCTGTCTCTTGTTTTCGATTGCCAAAGATTTTTGATGGGCTGTTCTACAAATAGGCTAACACAGCTCCATCTTAGTCATGGTGGAGTCATTCTCTAAACTGGATTTTCTTGTGTGGTGGTTTTGCATCCAGTATGTTTCTTCTAGGTAACAGCTTTGGTTTTTAATCCAGGTTCTGATGTTTTTAGTACATAGTTTTAATACCCGTGTTGCTAGAATTTATTTATTTTTATTTAAAATTATATAACTGCCCAAGCTTCTAACCAACACTGGGCAACTCCCAATCAAAAGTTAAAACAACATATTAATCATATTAAAACTATAAAACAAAACAAATTAAAATATGGAAAACAACAAAGATCTGGCACCAAGTCCATCTTCTGATATGTAGTTTTCCAAACTTATTCAGCTCTTGGCAAAATGCCAGATCTTCAAAGCTTTACGAAAGGCTAAGAATCCATCTGCAGTGTTTCTATAAGTCTGTGTGGGGGAACTTTAAACCCATAGTGTTTTCCAATATAATCTTATTTTAATGCTTCTATTTATATAGGTTCTACAAGAATTTATTAATTATTTAAAATGGAGTATGGTGAAAATTGCTTTCATAAGAGTAACTTTGCAAGCAGGGGCCTAATATGAATCTTCATTTATACAGTTTTTCTTACAAAGTATAATAGTGGCACATATGAAGTTAAAGTCTATATACAGAAAGATCTCTTTTCACATACCATGTGGAAAGATATATTTTAAGGTGTAAACCAATTGTGTTATTATTTTACTATATGCAGATGATGGTTGTTTATCTTATTCGTTGACAACTGTTTACATATTTGAAATTAATTATTTTGGCTTTGAACATGCTTTTGCTTGCATGTTCAAATGTTCAAAAAACCACGTCTCTTTCTTCCTCTTCTAAACAGCTTTGTGCTTTACCCTGCTGTCTCTCTGTTTTGCTTCTGTGACAGATCTAGATTGGTATAGAAAATCTTTTTTTAGAAGCAAATGCAGAGCCAATATTGATTCAGCCCTATGTGTTGCCCTATTAATAATAAATACTCTCCCAATCTCAAATACACTTATCCATGGAGATCACAGCAGATTCTTCTTTCCCTCTGAAATTCTTTCTTGTTTTTTTATTATAGAGACTCAGAAATACATTTAAGAGCACAGTCAGGCCAAAAGTTCAACCTTGATCAGTAAAAATATCATCTCATCCACCAGCATATTTCTTTCTTTATTCAGTTTATATGGCTGGCCATATCAAGTTCATGACTGTAGGCAGCTAATGCTGTTAAAAAAATATAAAAGCATTAAAAAAAACAAAAAACAAAGACAAGACATCTAAAACAGCAGCCAGAGTAAAAAAAACACACACAAATACACACAACACACATCACCTCAAATTAAAACAGGCTGTCCCATGACTGTCATGATTTTTTTTCAATTAACTCCTGGAACAAAGACCGCTTAGACAAGCTAGCTCTTCCTGTTTACTCTTGTAAGCTGTGGACATATCAAACTTCCAGCTCTACCCCAATCTTATATCCTCATTAATATCTACTCTTTCTTTGTTGATGATACCTAAACTGAGCAAGTGTAGGGGTTGAAGGGGAAACAGAGGTTGCAGGGCTACTAAAATTGTCCAACAATAGCAACTCTTTTTTGAGTCAAATTCCAGAGACCAACTTTGCAACTTCGACTCATCATGGCAGATGAAGAAGTGGTCCCTGGTGCTGTAATTTATGGGGACAATTTAAATAAACACGATACTGTTTATTTAACAGCAAGGGTACCTATTGTAATGTCTTCCTGCTTCTGTCCTACAAATTCTAAATTTCTCAACGATACAAGGATTTTAGAAAACACAGGCTCCACCCTATCTTCTGACCTCCAGGCCGGTGACAGAATCGAGATCCTTAAGGCCTTATGAAAAGCCAATGGGGTTGAAGCCAATTTGATTTTTAGGGGGATGATATTCAAAAAAGTGGGTGCCTTGATAGAAAAGACTCTCTTCCTGCATCCTGCCAGATAGCACTTCTTAGCAAACATTGCTCTGTTCGGAGAACCAGGCAAGTAGGAACTGAGGCGAGACAGGTTGTAGAACAATAACAATCTGTTATTGCTAATAAGCTAATGAGCTAACACAGTAAGAATGAGGCAACTCCAGAAACCAGCAATGCAACTTCCCATCTGACAGCTCTTTATATAATCTGCTGTCAGACGGACCAACCAATGGCAGGGCTGCGTTCTCCCACCGAGAGGCTATCACAGTCCAGCCAATGGGAGGCGCCTCTGAGCCGGCATGCTCCCGGGTAAACGCCGTAGCCTTGAGGACTTAACAAATAGAGCATGCCTCTTCTGCTGAATCTAGTAGAACAGGTACACATAATCAGGAACAGGTGACTCCCCAAATAACCTGCCCCCTGCCTTGAAGAGCTTTATAGATTAGATTCAGCACCATGAATGTTACACCCAGAAACAAACTGCCAACCAATGCAGTTTGTGGAGAAGAGGTGTAGCATGTGTTACATTGTAGTAGTTCATTCAGGAGGTGCCTAAAATATGAGTGACCATAAGCAAGGCCTTTTGTTCTGTCGGGAGAACCAGGCTCGGAAAGGACTGAGGCGAGACAGGCTCGAATTTAACAAGCTTTATTCATAACGCTAACTCTGTCAACTCTGTAACATTCCTGGGCTGGCTCCCGCCATCTGACAGCTATTTATACAGGAGCTGTCAGGCCGGCAGCCAATGGGAGTGCTAAGATCTCCCGCCAGCTGGTAGATACGCCCTAGCCAATCAGAACACCTGGCAACTGGTGACGACTAGCATAGTGCCACATCTGAGAGGATTCTACACCTCTTCCTTCCCAGACGGCGCATGCGTAGTCAGTTAAGTACGCTGGACGACGTCAGGACTGCCCCGAGCATCTCAGTTCGGTGGTAGCCTTTGGCAAGGAAGATATGGGTGGAGCGATCTGGGGAACCTCCCGTGACTGGACGGCTCCATCTGATGCCGGTGCGATCAGCGCTGGATCAACTTGGGCAATAAGTGGGTCGGAGGCTGAATGGGCTGTAATGTCCAGGGAGGAGACTGGGAATTGCAATTCTTCAATAAGAAGAACTGAGGTAGCCGGAGCAGGGTCTTGAACTTGCGCTGGCACCGTGCAGCAGCTGAGAGCATTCGCATGCCCCATGTTCTTGCCACGACGGTATTGCAGCTCATAATTGTAGGCAGCCAAAAACATAGTCCAATGTGTCATTCTGGGTGATAATACTTGGGGAGGTATGCAATCTCCCGCAAGCAGTCCCAGCAACAGCTTGTGGTCAGTGTGCAGATAAAAGAAACAACCATATAGTCAATCGTGGAATTGTTTGATTCCAGCGACGATCGCTAAAGCCTCTTTGTCAAGTTGACTATACTGCCTTTCTGTGAGGACATTGTATGGGAATAGTAGGCAATAGGGGCCTCCGAGCCATTTGGAAGAATGTGGCTAAGGACAGCCCCTATGCCAAACGGTGATGTGTCACAGGCAAGGGATAGTGGCTGGTTTTCATGGTATTGCACGAGCACTGCATCAGAGGTCAATAGCACCTTGACAGCAGCGAAGGCTTGGGCTTTGGCGTGGGCCCATTGCCAAGGGGAATGGGAGTCCAAGAGCTGGTGCAAAGGCTCAGCTTTTTGCCTTGTGGGGCAAAACAATTGTGTAAGAATTCAAAAGCCCTAAAAATGTCTGCAGTTCTGTCTTGTTTGAGGGAATAGGGGCTAGCTTAATGGCTTCGAGTTTGGATGGAGTAGGGAGGATGCCCCAAGAATCTAGGAGGTAACTCAAAAATTCCTCCTGAGAAACTCCTATCCTACATTTCTTCTGCTTCAGTTTGAGCCCAGTACTGCGGAAACGGTTAAGAACGGGTTTAAGTTTGGTGATCAGTCCGACCTATTATGGGCTGAAATCAGCATGTCGTTGAAATACGGGACGACACCAGGCAACCCATGGAGCAAACGCTCCATGAGGCTCTAGAAGATCCCCGGGGCTGCGCTGACGCCAAATTGGAGATGATTACATTTGAAAGCATCCCGATGGGTTACGATGGGTTGAGCCAAAGCTGTGGCCTCATCCACTGGGAGCTGCTGATAAGCCTGGGCAAGGTCTAATTTAGCAAAAATGGAACCTCTGCCCAGTGAGTGTAGCACGTGCTGCACCATTGGGACAGGATAAGGGTAATGGTGCCCTTGAAATCGGCACAGATCCTGATGGATCCATCCGGTTTCAAGGGAATAACAATAGAGATTTCCCACTTGGAATGGTCTACGGCTTCCAACAGCCCTTGGGCTATTAATTTGTCCTGCTCCCTGTCTACTTTAGGTCGGAGAGCAAGAGGCACCCTTCCAAGTTTGAGGTGCACTGGCATCACCTGGGGGTCCAAATTAAGGGAAATTGGGGTCCCGTATATTTACCCAGGGCGTTGTCAAATACGTCAGCGAATTCACGGTTCAGCTGGCTGAAATTGTCTTGCATCATGGAGTGTATGCCCGACATGCCAAGGCCTAGAGCAGCAAACCAGTCGAGACCCAGGAGGTTGGGCAGGTTGTCACTCACGATGGTCAGTGGAAGAAGACCGCTGAAGTTCCTATGAGAGATGTGGACATCTTTATAACCCAAGAGGGGGATGGATTGCCCCTGGTAATTGTGTAGTCTCACCGGGCAAGTTTTGAGGCATTGTCTTGAGATGCCGGGAATTAGTTTCAGCAGCGTGCTCCAGGACACTAGTGACTTTGATGTAGGATTCTACACCTTTGGTCCAGGAAAGGGTGCAACTAAAGCACAACACAAAGCTGTGCAAATACCCTCATAACCATGGTTGCCAGCTGTTCCTTGAAACAGAGTAATAAGTGTAGGAAAAACCCCAAATTAGAGCTGGCTCTGTTTGAGAAATGCAACTCCATCCAGAAATAAAGATTAAAAATCCCTGGAACTAGGGGACCCTAATACTCCAAGCCACTAAATCTTGATAAACTTGAACTGAAGCCTCTTGTTCTCATCAGCCTCCATATACTGACAAAAAACCTCCATGGCATCACTTGGCTGGGTATCTAAAACTGGGTATCATCAGTGTATGGATCAGACCTCACATCATCCCATTAGATAACCTTACTCAGTAGTTTCATATAGAAGTTAAAAAGGAAAAGAGAGAGAACTTAGCCTTGTGGGACCCCATGAGCAATATCTATGGACTGGGCCTCAGCGCCAACTGGAACTGGCTGCAGAGAAAGGAAACAACCAGTACAATACAGTATGACCCACAATACAGTACTACCCACTTTTTGGAGCCAGTTGAGAAAAAGATGTTATAATCAATAGTATTGAAAGCCACCACGAAGTCAAGAAGATTAAGGACGGATGCACAATTCCTGTCCCACTCCCATTAGAAGTTGTCTACAAGTATAATCAGTGCCATTTCAATCCCATAATCTGATCTGAATCCTGACCAAAAGATTTCCAGATAATGCATTTCTTCAAGGATTCTCTGAAACCGCTAGCATGGCCACCTTCTCTACAACCTTACCCAGGAAGGGAAACTTGGAAACTGGATAAGAATTGTCCAATATTATCAATATAAAGCATGTGGAACTTCTTTCCTTACTGAAAAATAAAAACTAATAAAATGATATTATGGTGTTCAAGAACTAGAGTTAAAATGTTCACAAGCATTTCTTCCTATCCAGCGGAATAGGATAGATTTCTGAGTTTGCATTAGAGAGAAATATCAGACAAAAGTGCTTGGTTAACAGTACCTAACTGGGTATATATTCCATACATTTAATTGGGCTTAGTATTGAAATGGATCTGTGGAGAATGACAGTGAATAAATGTAATTTCGTTTCTCTAAATAATTGTAAAGATATTGGAGAGAGGAAAATGGATGGAGCAGAGGAGAAGGAGAGAGGGAAGGAGAGGGAAGTGGAGAAGAGGAGACAGAAGAGAGGAGAGGAAGAGGGAAGAGAGGAGAGGGAAGGAGAAAGATAAGTACATAGACTATTATGGTGCAATTATCAAAATAATGCTTACAACTATGAATTGGGTACTAATAATGGGTAATAATGGGTACAACTTTATGTATTTAAAAGAGACTATAAGGTGGGATTAATAGAATACTGGTTATAATCAGTGTGTATAATACTATGTATACTTAAAAAGGACTGGATACAGCCAGTACACTACCATTGCAAAACTGGAAATGTGTTGTATTATAAAGAAAAATTTATAATATTTTTTTTAAAAGATATTGTTTCAATAGTATCCCTCAATAAGTATGTGGTATTCATATCTTTAATAAAATTTTCACATGTGCCACTAGCTTAAAATATGTTATCCTACCAGATTTATACATTTATTTCTGAAATTACAAAAGCTAGACATTTTATGATTACAATTGAAATGTGTTTTTTTTTACATTTTGCACATTAAATTATATAACCCTATAGGACAGTTTCTTGGACAAATATATTCTGCAGGTTTAGCACAACACTGCAAATCTTGAGATATTTATATATCTCTTCCTTCATTTCCTTGAAGAAATCAGATTTGTCAACAATGACCCTATGATTAAACATAAGTAACCATCTAGCTGCAATATAGTTTTGTGATTTAATCTTAATATGTGCTGATTTTTCCCTCTGCCCTTAACACTATTCATTCTTCTCTTGTTCTCTTCTCTTTGCTTACGTTTCTAAGAAATTCAGTGTAACGTTCATTTATGCAACTAACCATTAACATTTTAAATATGTAATACTGAGAAATGCAAAACTCCCATTTTATATGATATAAATGATTGTTCTCTCTCTCTGGATATTTTGGTATATCCAGTCTGATGTTAGATTATTTGTTGTTAAAACATAAAAGTTTTGTTTTGGAACTGATGTACCACTGAAGATTGACAAGTTTATTAAAGTCCTTTAAATGTGGTTTGAAACGATGCTTTTACAGATCTTGGGGAAATGATAACTTTTATTTGAATATGTCACTTTTTATGTTTCCTTGTGTTTCAATTTCCTTGAAAGCTGTCTTAATCTTTAACTTTACTTTATCAATAAAGTTAAATAGTTAAGAGCAATGAATCTACCTGCCATGTTCAGGAAACACAACCTTTCTTCAGTATTTTATTAACTATATGACAGCATTTATTTGAAAAAGTAAAAGATAAACTCTTTGTTTGAAACAAAGTGACAAAATTTACAATTTATTTCAAAACTTACTTTAGAGGTTTCATAAGTGTTATTTGACAAATATTTGTATTTTAGTGGAAAAGGCAACTTGACAGTACCGTTTGAATTTTGTAGCCACGCTATAAGTTATATATGCAAAAATTTAAAGTCAGTGCCCTAACACCCCCCCCCAAAAAAAAAAACCAAACCCGATCAGGAGCTTTTTCAGATCAGCCAAGATTATGTAGTTACCATTTATCTAATAAGGTAAGTACATAAGATATATAGGAGCAAATAGTTTAGTTAACAGAATTAAATACCAGTATGTGTTCGCTTGACTCATCATAATCATTTTAGCCTTTGTCTATCCACTCTAGGATGAAGGCTTCTTCTGCATGTTTCCAACCAATACGGTCCTGAGCTTTTTTTTGCCAATTGGGCCCACAATATTTGCCATTGGAGTTGTTGCTCCATCTTCTTTTAGGTCTCTTTTGTGGACTCTTTCAAGTGGGATCAGTTCTATGACTGCCTTGGTCCACCGGCCATGCTATATGACCATTTCCATTTCAATTCTTTTACTCTCTTGATGATATCCTACACTTTTGTTTGTCCTCTAATCCATGCGCAGGTCTTTCTATCTTGTCTTGTGATGCTGAGCATGTATCTTTCCACGGTTCTTTGCACCACTCGTAGCTTTTGTATTGATTATGAGGTTAGTGTCCATGTTTTGCTTCATTAGCTCGACTATTTTTATATTTACTTATGGGTAGTTCTTATTGATTCCAATAAATATGCATAGAACTGCTGCTGAAATATTTTGAGATACTATGTAATTCCATCAGTCAGATATTTCCGAGCTGCATCAAGTTCCTAACATAAAAAAAAAACCTCAACAAAACTTGAATTTTACAAACATCTTATAGCATAATACCCGAATAAAGATTATGTTCTTTAATATTTTTGTGTTTTCAAAAAATTTCAGGGCTATTAATCTGCTGTAGTACTTTACTTTTAGTAAATTATTTTTATTTATTTATGTACCTTTTTTTTGTTAAAGCATGTCAATAATGTTTTCTTTAGAAAGTACTTAGTATTGCCTGAACCACACCTTATCTTATTAACATCCAGTTTGATAATTCAATTCTCAATGCTGTAGATTTTTTTTAGTAGTGAAGCTAATAAAAACTACACATTCACCCAAATGCATATACACACATATTTATCCATAGACACATGTACATCGACATGTATGTGTGTGACTAAAATTATTTAATAAAAACATCTATAAATACTCAATGTGAAAAGTGGGTATAGTTAATCACATTTGATGGGACAGATTCAAAATATTTACCAAGGTAAATTTGGGGAAAGAACATTAAAATCACTTGTACACATTTTAGTAAGCCAGATTTATTTATTTTGGATAAAGCTAAACCATGAAACACATGTCAGAAGATTTCCACAAAGATTTCTTTATTAATAATTTTATGTAATTGGTATCATACAAATGCAATGAAACCAAATAGTGTTGATTTTTAAAAAAAAAGCTCAATAAAAAAAATCTTTTATTTTATCATTTTATTAAAAAGTCAGTGTTGCCATTCTGTTAAAAATTACCTCTTGTGTTTACCTCCTGTTTATGCTTATTATGAAAACAATTCCATTCTCTCCATTCTAAAAATGTAATTTTATGGTATTGAAGACAATACCATAGAACAATAGAACAATGTGAACTATCAAGAACTAGATACTCAATATGCAAGTGAAAATAATTAATACCTTCTTATTCTGACATTAATTCTATTAGAATTTTGTCTGGAGTAAATTATGTTAGCTTTCAGTGTATAGAATATGAATGGGATGTTGTAGAAATTCCAACAGCTAATGTTAAAGAAAGCTAAGAACTGCATTTCAAAAACCAATTCTACACTTCTCTTATAGCATAATTCTTTGGGCACCCACAGGCCAAAATATTTTAGATATTATCTAATGAAGACATTGACCTAATGGAACTGTTGTCATCCTACTGCCTTCTAACTGTCTCTCGTTATTTACTTTGGGCTTCCATACCATGGCCCATTATATTTTGGAAGATTCCAGTATTCTCTGGAGTTCGTTAAAATGAAGTGCTATGTTTGGATGATTTTAAAAAAAAACCTGGAAGACTTTTACTGGGTTAAAGCTACCACTTGATAAATTCAAGGTCAGCAATGCTATTGGGATTTCAAGTTACATATATGGTGGACTACAGAGGTGTGCAGTGCATTTAAATGGGATAGTGTGCAACCTCTTCTCAAAATCTTAAAGTTGTCATGTCTTCTAGAAGAATCAGCATATGCTGCTGTGTAGGCTTTTCTGGCTGGTTGCATCAGTATGTGTATTAGTAACATTAAACAGCATTACTCCTTGGAGTGCCATGAAATTAAACAGTTGTACAGGCATGTAAATGCACAGACATATGAGAAAGACTCTGAAGCATCTAAGCAAATTTCCCAGAAGACATGGTTGCTTAAATGAGAATAGTTAACTTGCAATAAGAATGCTTTGGCATCCTTACTGGTTATATCCACTACATTGTTCTGTGGAAAAGTGGTATTTTATTTCTTAAAAGAATGTAGTAGGAAGCCTGTGACAGTTCTTCTAACATGCTCTCAGTTTGGCAGTGCCATCTGAATTTGTAAATGTGTAAAGTTTAGCAGGATTTTCTTTTCTCATGGACACTATTGTTTGTATAAAAATAAAACAGAATTGATTGCTCCTGCTGCTAAGCTATTGTTACCAGACCACCAACTAAAATCTTATCCACACTGCCTAGTTGCCAACAGCTATTTTGGGAGGGTAGGAATGGATGACATGACTCCGTGTTTACCACGCTCTTGTCACAAATGTGACCTCCAGGCATATTTTCCTGCTGCAGTTTTAAAGAACTTTTCCTTCTCCCTATATTGTGTCAAGTACTTCATTTTGTGTCATTTTGGCTTGGTATGCTTTACTTCATTATAGGCTAACTATAGCATGCCACTGACTAATTTGCAGAGATAGAAACACCCCTTCAATTGAGTCAATGTTTTTCTCGGTCTTTAATGTACACCACTGGACTTAATAAAAAAAAAGGCAGAGGAAAGAGACTAGCTCATGAAAAGAAAAATAGCTGCTAAAAAGAAGAAAAACTCCTATCAGGTTTCAAACCAGCAAGCTTCTATTTACAAGGCAAGTATTAATCATGATTATGCTATAAGAGTCTTACTGGTAGCTCTAGGAGACATTGCAGACAATGAAACATTAAAAAAGGAATTTTATTTTAAAGCTAGGTGCTGCTTGTATGAATACTTATTTGACATTTTAACTTGGAATATGTACATTCAGTTTATATTGTGTATGTGCATACATTTGTGACTCATCATTAAGAAAACTAAGATCATGGCATCCGGCCCACTCAATTCCTGGAAAATCGATGGGGAAGAAATGGAGGTAGTGACAGATTTTATTTTCCTGTGCTCCAAGATCACTGCAGATGGGGACTGCAGCTAAGAAATTAAAAGACGCTTGCTCCTGAGGAGGAAAGCTATGGCAAATCTAGCAGCATACTAAAAAGCAAAGATATTACCCTGCCAACAAAAGTGTATGGCTGTGAAAGTTGGACCATAAGAAAGGCTGCACGCCAAAGAATTGAGGCCTTTGAACTATGGTGCTGGAGAAGACTCCTGCGACTCCCTTGGACCAGAGGTGGGTTCCTACAGGTTCTAACTGGTTCTTTAGAACCAGTAGTAACTTGGTGATGATGTCACGGAGCCGGTTTCTTCGGTGAATCCTTGAAGGCCACCATTTTGAATTTTGCTTCTGCACATGGGCAGAATCTATTTTTTTATTGCTGCACGCATGTGTGTGAGGCACGACCCTGATCGAACCGGCAGCAAATTGATTCACAACCCACCCCTGCCTTGGGCTGCAAGTTGATTAAACCGGTCAGTCCTATAGGAGATCAACCCTGACTGCTCTTTAGAAGGCCAGATACTGAAGATGAAACTCAAATACTTTGGCCACCTAATGAGA
>JANHFT010004002.1:64176-89004 GCA_032467955.1 Pseudoxenodon macrops
ACCACAGAGAATGAGGTGGCTGGATGGAGTCACTGAAGCAGTAGGCGTGAGTTTAAATGGATTCCAGAGGATGGTGGAGGACAGAAAGACCTGGAGGAACATTGTCCATGGGGTTGCGATGGGTTGGACACGACTTCGCAATTAACAACAAATACATGTTATATGTAAACAGTTTACATATACATTTACACATTATATGTAAACAGTTGCTCCAAGTTACTTCAGATTAAAAAAAGAGATGAGATGACATAATTTAGAATATAAAACGTTTGTTTTCAGGCAAGAATTAAGGATATTTTAAATGCAATTCTCATTCTGTTTACTCAAAAGTAAGCCCCATTAAATTCATTATGTCCTTTAATTCTCAATAAAGGATGAGGAAGCCCTAAAATATGTCTGAAATATAAATCCCAGGATTCCAGCCTTTGATGAGAAACACTAATGTAGAACTGCAGCTACAAATTTGATCCTCTCTAAATGTGTTAAGGCCGCAACTTCAAAATTAAACAGCCAGCATGCTGTTTATAATATCAAGGAGTTGAAATTTTAATACTCTGGGAGTTTTTAACAAAATTGGAGAATAAGGATAATGTGTAAGATTATGAACAGAACATGCATGTCTGTTACTAAGGTTGTTGTCAGATATAAGGGCTTTTTCCTTGTGTCTATACTACTGGTCACTGATAGTCTACATTAGGGCTTGCGGGCCGGATATCTCACATGCTGGCCACACCCATGCCCAATTTGGCAAAGGAAGAAAAAGTCACAATAAACCACGTGACGCTGCTATGACAATGCGAGTTTGACACCCCTGGTTTACACCATCTCATTAGACAATACTACTAGCAAAGCTAGAATAAGAGACCTAAATATACCCAACAAATAAGTTGTTTCTTTTAAAGTTAGAAATCACTGTGATTAGTTCAAATGATCACATTTGCAAGCTGTTATATTTTCTCAACTAGCAATTGTGATGATTTTTGAAATTAAAGGTCTTGAATTAATTAAATGGCCTTAGTCCTTGTGCTGGCAATCTTTTGTGACAGTGAGTACTAGCATGTGATTTTACTGGAGAACCTTTGTGGTGACTAAAACAATTAGGTTGTGCAAAAAAATATTAAAAAAAATTTTTTTTTTAAACCCTGCTGTTAAGAACCTTTCATGTAATCATATGAGATTTAGCTATCTTGTACAATTTCTGCCCTTTCTTGGTTTTTAAATTATATTAAAAGAGTTTTAGGGATTTTGTTTTAGGTTTTAGCTGCCCATTTTCAAGAATAGTACATCTCTCTCTCTCTCTCTCTCTCTCTCTCTCTCTCTCTCTCTCTCTGTGTGTGTGTGTGTGTGTGTGTAGAGAGAGAAAGAAACACACACACACAGAGTCCCCAATAGGCAACAGACTGGAAAGTGAGAGAGATTTAACCTATTAACCTAAGTTTAAGAGGCTTAAACTATGTTAATATTTAGCCACATCAGCTTAGTTTTAATATGTTTCTTTAATCATGGAAAGATGGGACAGGAAGGAATTTAAACTGAAATTGCCCTAAACTGGGGGGGGGGAGATTTAAGTCTTCTTCTACCAGCTATTGTGAAAAATCCCTCCCAACTAGGAAGAGGGGTGGGAAACCCTTTGCATTAATGTCTGTGTGTTGAGGCAGGCAGCCAAAATTAACAACACATTCTGAATAATTCAAAGAAATTGATCCCATCTTCCCATAAAATAAACAGCCAACACTTGCCTTAGGTTTGCATGTATAGGAATAAGATCCACAATTTAGCTGTCCTGTAAATTAAGAGGAAATTTTTCATACTTCCAGCTGAATTTATTATGCTGTGAGGCAGAGGAACTGTAGCCATATTTGTAGTCATCCTTGGTACATTTATTTATGTATGGCTGTCTAGTATTTAAATCATAGCTATGTATCAGTTCAACAATAATGACAACAACTTTGCCAAGTCAGTATTATTCTGATAACATGATAGTAGAAAGTAGAGAGGGGAACACAAGAAATAGATTGGTCTCAGCCATTTTCCTGAGATTGTGACTTCTTATGAGATTTGAACCAGAGGCCTCCTGGCCCTTCAATCATAGTTTTTGTCACTGACTTACACCTATAGTATTATTATTACTATTATTATATTTTTTATATTACTCTAATTATTAACATTGTTATGTTTCCCCCCCCCCAAAAAAATCATTCTCCAATGTCCAGGTTGGCATGAAATCTTTATTGGCAATGTCTGATTATTGCGGTTTTTTTTAATTAGATCTTTGCCTTCATGCTATGAATTATTTCACTTTTTTTCTTCTGGATAGACTTTATTAGGGACAACTGCATGTGGGGGTATGTAAGCCAAGACTTTAATATTATGTTTCTAAATATGGGACATCAGAACTAGAAATGAGTACAATTGTGATCTGTTCTGACACATCAGTCGTGTCAGTCCAGTCCAGTAATTTAGCGAGGCATTTTCTGGATGGCAGAAAACTCCCAGAATTGCCATAGTTTCCTCATCCTTTATTAGGTCTTTAATCTTAGGATTCTGTTTCCACTCAAGCTCTCCTCAAGAGAATATTCTGCTGCTAATTTTTGGATTTGATTTTTCTGGAACAAGGAGTAAAGGAGAGCTAGAGAAAGGCAGGTGGGGAGGGGGAGTAGCTAGATTGTGATTTTACTGCAGCTCATTTGCAGTTCAAGTTAAAGCATCTCCTGCCATCTAGTGATGAAAACAAAATTCTACCAGCAAAATACAGAGATGAGAAAACACTTGAGATGAAATGTTGGGAAATGAGAAGAAGCTGCAAATAGTTCTAGCCATTTTTTGCACTTTCATGTTGTATGACAGAAATGAATTAGAAAACTGCAGAAGAAAGGATATGGGTCAAAAAGACCGTCAGATTCCTTTAATGGTGAAATGAAACTTAACAATAAAAGGAAAGCCAAACATGCGCCTACAGCAACATATCAGATGATTTGCAGATAGGTCTGGTATCTACAAGCATAGTCTTGTGATACCCTACCAAAAGATTGTGCTTTTTATTTTAAAAAAAAGCCTATTGTCATCAGGAATGATTCCACATGGTGTTTTCCTCAAGGCCTCTGGAAGATCTTCCTACAGAAAAGCCATTTTATTGTTGCAAACCTTCGCTCTGAAAATACTGCTGTTGCCCAGTGAAAACGGGTGAAATTCAAGAATTGTCCACTCTGACCCAATCATTCTAGTTGCTCTCTGATCAATTGAACGTTTGCTTTCTTTCCATTAAGCCTGCACTCTTTTGCATTAAGCCTGCATCTATTACTGCAAATTGTCCAGTTTTTGAAAGATTTAGAGTTGTGACAGCTGGTTCATTGGCACATGGAACCTCAAGAAAATTATTGTTCCCTGCTCAGAACTGGAAATTTAAACAGTAATTAGAAACTCTTGTCTTTCCTGGAACAACATTGACTTGCTTGTTCCTCTCAAATGGAAGAGTCTTAGATAAGCTAGCAAGACGCTGGCTTGCTTTTTTCTCTTCTACCAAGAAAAACAGGAAGGACAATTCAAGAACTGGCTGGAAGTTCAGACAATCATAAAAGACCCTTACTCCTGTCTCAGGATTTTAAGAGTCTTGAAGGTTGGGATTTCTGCTTCCTTTCCTCTAAGGGTCCATCTTAGGAAGGCAACAAGAAAATTATTATTATCATAGACTCTTATCAACTGTTTGGTGGTCGTGGTGGTTTTTGTGGTGGTTTTTGGTTATTTCATACAGAACCAATGAGATGAGAGTATGGCCTGTTTCTTTTCTGCTGCTTCTTCCACTGGATGGAAAAATAACTACTGACTGCTCATTCTGTCTGCACAGAGGAGCTGTCAGAAAGCAAGAAATGACAGTGACAAAAATTGAGACTATTTTAATAGACTATTCTAATATGGTGAGGTCACCATATTTTGGAGTTGGAGTTTGAGTTGATTGACTACCAGAACTTGAAACCAATTGCAGAGTAGTAATAACCCTTGGCAGATTATCATTTGTGAGTTTAGACACAGATAATTGGAATGAGTCATTTTTGATTCCATTTTCACAATAGTTACTCAAATATCAAACATCTTTTAAATAAAACATTTTTACATAATCATTGTTTCTAAAATAAATCATGCCGCGATTAAATGTATGTTATATTTCTTCAAATATGCTCTCTTTGCAATGCAAAAAAGTTTTTTAAAAAATCATTCTATTTTAAAGAAAGAAATTGAACAATTAAACAATTTTCAGAAATTATCCAAATATTTAACAAGAAAATTATGTCAATAGAGGTCGTGTTTATCTTATAGCCATTCAAAATGACAACAGCGCAGAAAAGAGTGCGTTATAACCGGTCCTTGCACATAAAGCCATTCCAGGATCCGCAAGGTTGCATAATCAAAATTTAGGTGCTTGGGAACCACCATGCATTTACACTGGCTGCATCTTCCCAGCGTCATGTGATTGCCAATTACATTGTTCCCAGGAGTCTTCCAACAAGCAAAGTCAATGAAGGAAGCCAGAGTTGCTTAACAACTGCATGATTGACTTAAATAACTATGGCTAAAAGGTCATAAGCTTGGGTGCAACACATTTAGTCACCACTTTGCTTAGTAATGGAAGTTCCAGTTCCAACTGGAATTATAAATTGAGGACTATCTATGTAAGGAGAGAAGAAAATTCCCAGGCAACATGAACTTCATAGCTGTCCTCTACTAACAGGAGGCATTATAGTTTTCACAAGAACAGGTATCTTAAAATGAGAATTCCATGTGTAGTAGCTGCAATGACGATACAGTTGCTGCTATCATCACAGTTTATTCTTACTAAATTTTGAAAAGTAATATACATTCAAATGGAACTCCCTGTGTATGTATATATGTGTCTAGATGTGTATCCTCTCATACTCATAGACTTTAGCATGAAAGCAATTATAAATATATGGGGAGGCAGGATTGTGCCTTCTAGTCAACATTTGACTTAGCTATTGTCTTGACAAGTCCCTGCAGTTTTCTTGGAAAGATTTTAGAAGTGGTTTGCCTAGGACTAAGAGAGAGTGACTCAGCTCTCAGGTCAAAGGTCACTCAGCTGGCTTCATTCCTAAAGCTAAACTAGAACCCATGGTCTTTCAGTTTCTAAACTGGCTCACTCAATATAAATAGCAATAGCACTTGTATACCGCTCCATAGTGCTTTAAAGCCCTAAGTGGTTTACAGAGCTGGCAAAGTCAACAATCTGGGTCCTCATTTTACTGGCCTCGGAAGGATGGAAGGCTGAGTCAACCTTGAGCCGGTCAGAATCGAACTGCTGGCAGTGGGCAGAGTCAGCCTGCAATACTGCATTCTAACCACTATACCGTCAAGGCTCCTGGTTACCTGGTTCATAAAAGAAAATTAAGAAAAAGAACAAGGAAATTTGGTTTAGCTCAATTACTGCTGTAGGCCTGCTTGTTTCTGGGTTATGAAATCTGTGCATGCTACTTGTGGCAATGAACAATAGAGCCTGTCACACTGATGTTAATTCTGCCAGAACAGTTGTTTCTATTTCTAAAATAATGCCATATGTTGTGATGCTGCACTTTAAAGGTGTTGGGGCACATAGTTATGAGCAATAAAAAAATAGGTTTAAACTGCTGTAGATTAAGTGATTTGCCAAAGGCACTGAGAAAAAATTAGCAGTGCCGTCTTGTGTTTTAAATAGCATCTCATGATTTCCATGCAGGAGTTTTTAAGATAGGCTTTTTCTCCCCTATTAAAATCAAAGAGTGATTCTGTTTTAGAATGAACAGCAGGGAGGAAAAAGCCCAGGGACTTCCATGCCTTTTGTAGCAGAGAGTTTTCTGAAGCAATGAAAGTAAAACACAGCTGCTGTGGCATCCAGATTACACAAGGCATTTTGGCCCTGTCATTACAATACATTTGTACTGTTTTCGTGAAAATTTCCTTGCCATTCCACTGGTTGGGTGGCTTAAGCAGGAAAACCATTGATCTCAGCAAGAAGCACCAAGTTTCATTGCAGAATGACACCACTTAATGATTCGGTGGTAGTTTTCTGGTGTGGTTTGCACTGATTTAAATATTATTTCTTAATATAATGTATGTAGTCTAAATAACTGGTTTTTGTACCACGGCTTTTTTTTTTAATGTATCACAATTCTGAAATATTATATATATATATATTTAAAAATAACTTTAAACAAATTTTAGATTAAAACTTCTTTCCAAACACAGGTCGAGGCATTTAAAACAATATAAAACAAAGCAAAAACAGGCCTTGTAAACTGATGTTCTACTAATGCCCTCTTCAGGTGTTTTTGTCAAACAACTGCATGAGATAGTATGTGACCTTTTGAGAAATGTCTACGCACAAGCTTTCATAAACCTTTATTCTGTCTTTAGAATTTGGAATGATGGGAGATCATACAATTAAAAGTCAGCGACCTCGATCTGTTCATGAAAAAAGGGTCCCTCAGGAACAAGCTGATGCTGCTAAATTTATGGCACAAACTGGTAATACATTAATTACCTTTTATCTCCTTACTGTGTTTAATTTTAGCAATGCCACTGCATGTCTCCATAATCTTTTGCTGCATATTTGTCAGTTTTCTAAGCTGATACTTTTAAAAAGCCATTTATTCTTTCTTTTTTTTAACCACCAGTTAAAACTCATAAATAAAAGGTCTAAGACTTAGACAAGTGTCCAATACACATGAGAGCAATATGAAGCTTTTAATAGGAATGTTGTATTAAATTTAAAAATCATAGTTAACCAAACATTCAGAAAAAAAAGTATGTAGTTTAGTGTGTGTATGTGCATATTTTAAGAAATCTAAATATGTAGAGTGAATGGCAGAGGTTTCACAGCTTCAGGTTCAGATTACTGGGTGACAAATGACAGTCAATAAATAGCACAAGTAAGTGTCTCAATTCTCTACTTAGATTTTGTATTATAGTGTACCCATGTCTACGTAGAAGTCAACCCGTTTTTACTAATGGGACATAGAGAAAAATGCGCAAAAGATTTTAAGCTGCCTTTCCCTATGATTAACAATTCAACAAGAATGAATACCGCATTTCTTAAGCACAGTGGCTATAAATTCATATTAGGAAATGAGGTATGATTAAAAATTACAAGCTGTGCTCAGTGACAGAGCACCTCCTTCACAAGCAGCAGCATATCCCATTTAACCCTCAGCATTTCCAAACAGTGCTGGAAACTTTTTTACCCTCAAATCCTGAGAAGCTACTCCCTACCAGTCATTAAATTAGGTGGACAGTGATGAGACCTAATTCAAGGCATTTTTTATTTCATCTAGCCATTTGATTTTGCTAAATGCAGACATATTTTATGGCCCAATACATATCATCAGGTCACTCAAAGTACAATACAAACATCAAGCACAAAATTAACACCATAATCTGGCCAATACAGAGCTGCTTCTACACACACTTACTCCTCCAGTATGGTTGAGTTTTGTGCAGTGAGGCCATGACACAAATAAAGCAACAGCAAACACAGGGCTGTTGAGGTAAATTTTGTCCATATTGATGTTATGATATTGGAGGAAGGAATCATGTGATCTGCCCTCTACACACATTTGGGTAATATTCTCCCATGGGTCCTACAGTACATTTCAGCGTGAAATGTTTTCTGGGCTGTAGAGGCTCTGTGTGTAGACAGTCATGATTCTATCAAATAAACTTCTGATATAAGTAATTTTTGATAATCTCTTAATCTCATAAGGTAGAAAACAGGGTTCTCTGAACTATAATTTAAGAGTTGAAAAGCTGATAATCTAAGTTGGAAGATATCAATATGAACCAGTCCAATTCAATTTAACTCCCATTGCTTTTATTATAGTTAAAAAACTTATACAGTTATCTTTATGTTTAGCTTTCATCCAACTGAGGCTCCATTCATCGTTGAAAATGTACTACCTTGATTTTTTTTTTTAAAAGAACATTAATCACATCTCTCTTTTGCAATCACAACAGGACTTGGCCTTTCTGGACATTCAAGCAGCCATATAACGCCAGCTTCTTATGACCTAAGGTTTCTCAGTCTGATTTGTATTTTCACAGAATTACCATAAAATGGTGCGATTGTCTGCTATAGTAGCCTGTAGATGAAATGATGCTCAAGCACGTACTTCAACACACTTAAAGTGATCCATAGAGTACAACACTATAAATGCATCCGCCCTTCTGAGTAAATGTCCTTATAATTCAAAGAAAATGAATATTTAAATCTACTCCCCAAAGCATTTTCCAAAATCCTGATTTGATAATCAAGTATTTTATATCAGCCTTTTCAAACAAAACCCACTTGTCTAACATAGAGCAAAACCACTTGTAGCTTGCATATTGTAGGTTAATTCATTTTGCAAAAATATTATGCTCTGTTTTTCAACACAGTTACTAATAACTAGTCCATCTCTTCCTTTTTCCATTCTGATTTTCTTTTAGTACTGATCATTGCATCTGTGATTCACTGTGAACCTTTTCTTTTCTTGTGATAAAATTAATGTTGTATTGCCTTCAGTAGCATTATTAGACTCTTCTAACATGCATCTACATTTATCTGTACTTGCTCGGAAATTAATAAGATTGATAAGCGGAATTAGAAACGGCATTCATTTGTTTTTCTGTGACTTGAAGTTATTCCTTGTTTATTTTCCTTTATGTATTTTTTTTTAAAGCCCAGGTGATTAAACCCTGATTATTTGTCATATCGTATAGTTATTTATGAGTAGCAGTTAAAATTGTTCAGAATGGATTTTCTGTGATATCTATAAACTCATTTCTCTGTTTTTAACAAAAACTAATTAAAAATGGGGAAAAGATGAATTTTGATGTAAGAGATATTTTAAGGTGAAAAAAACCCTTGTTTTTATGCTGCATTCATGTGTTTGGTTATGATAACTCTGCACTGCTGACATTGGAACACCTCCATCCAGAATACATTTTGTGCTTTTCTCTAGTGAATGCACAGTTTTTCTGCTTTCAGGCAGTTACACTTCCACTTCAGTGGAGAATGGAAGACCAGTTTTTTCCCATATATGTCCTGCCTTTTCCACTGAAGGCAACTGAGAAGCCTTTGTAGATGAAGAAACTGTAGGATTTTTATGCTCAAACAAATGTGCACCTTTCAAAACAAAACAAAAATACCCTTTTACTGCACTGACATGGACTGATGTTGGTTCATAATGAAGTAGCCATGTTATTACATCCCTATCATGTATCTTATTTTAGCTTCAATGAAGAGAGGGGAGTATGGGTGGGGAATATATTAAATGAAGGTGCTAGATGTTCGTTGGAAGGAGAATTTGATCATTACCATGTTTCAAAAAAAAAAAGTCCATAAGTGTGCATTGGCTCTAACAGCACATGTTTGCAGCATGACTGTAAATATTCTCCAACCATGAGTTATGCTTTCCTCCATATTATCCTCTCTTTAGGTATTAAGAATTTAAAATTATCATCCAGGTAAGTGTGAAATAGATTTGTGGGCCATTTTACTCAATACATTTTACTTTGACTACTTTTTAAATGTATTTGTTTATAGTTCAGATTACTCTTAGTATTTAGGATGCTAGCAAGACCTTAGGAATCTGCTCCAGAAAAAAATAAATTCATGCTGAATGTAAGCAACCTTCTGATGTTTTAATGCAAATCATTGTATGACGGTCTGATTCCACAGGGACCTCCTAAATGTCCAGTATCTATTCAATCCCTTGAGGGAAATATATAATTAATCCAGTGGGTTATGTGCTACATGTACCTCTTTTTAAAAAGGATTGAGTACATTCAGTAAAATTTGTGGGATTTGCTCAGGCATGACTGATGGCAGCATATGCTTCTAGAATTCTGGTGTGTATTATAAAAATAATATGTATATATTCCACAGCTGACATCTCTGCATGTCTTAGTTATATAGGCTTGGTGCAGTCAAGAAAGTACTTCTAACGTGACTTTTAATTAGTCACAAAGAAGAGGACCATCTCTTAGTCTTCAATCCCATTACCAAAGTCATGAGTGAAAGCTAAATCCCAGTTGACAGTAAGGCCCAATTAATTCAATGGAGTACACGAAGCTCAGTACTGGATTGTACACAATGTGGATAGCTACCTCCTGAGACATGTATAGTGCAATCATATGCTTGTTCTCCTCTGACTCAACACAGACAAAAACCTATTCCACAATCTAATGAATCCTAGAATTGTTCAACAACAAACCAACAGATTGCTTCCTGATTTAAGGTACAAATGTAACTGGTAGATGTGAACTTCCCGTGCTATCCTCTCCTAGCAGATTTTATCCCAGTACAGAAAGCCATACATACTCCATTGAATCACTAAGCTATAGGGCCAAGATCAGAGAAGGATGGGGAAAACTCTAAAATGGGCTGATGCCCTCAATTATCCAAATTTTCCTTTCCAATCAGGCTTCTGCATGTCAGCTTTTATCGTTCAATATGGTCTCACAACCATCTGGGAAGTATTTGAAGGCAGACCTAGAAAAACAGGCATCAGAGTAGTTCATAAGCCAGTTGCATGTGTCAAAATTGAATCCCTTCTAAAGTCACATACTGTTTACAGCCTAACAATCTCAGCATTTACCACACCTTAAATGTTTTTTTAACCCCCAACAGAGCACTGTTAGCTCTTTCCACCACTCTTGAACAAGAAAAATCTTTAACACTTTTGTCACTGTTTTGTTAACAGTTCGTAATCTTTGTGAAGCAGATGAGCAGGCTTCCTACCTTTCTCTCACTACATCATATTACATAGTTACACAGCCATAGTACCCTCCTTTCCTGCTCCCAGTTTTGAATGTAGAGGAGCACATATATCTCTCTGTCCCCCTTGATGGTTATTGTCACTTACTTACATGTCTGAATCAGACAATGAGATAGGAATGAATCAGTGCAAATATTTAAAATCCCATTCCATATTTGACCCAAATGTGCTTTTTCAAAAAGCAACTGGACTTTCTTGTTTTTCTTTGAAAACATTTCGCTTCTGAACCTGAAGAAGCTTCTTGGATCGTCTTCAAGCAAAAGGTCTTCAAAGAAAAAACAAGACAGTCCAGTTGCCTCTTGAAAAAGCACCTTTGGGACAACCATGACCTGGATGACTGAGAATCTCCATAGACATTCCATATTTGAGATGCCTTATCCATCTCCCTGCTTTTTTAACCTAATGTCAGTCATATCTATGATAATGGCTGATTTCTTCTAGTTAGATAAATTTCATTTTGTCAATCAATCTATTCATCAACACCTGTCACAACCAACACAGTAAGTGAAAATCCTTGAGTAATGTTATATTTTGGAAACCACATTGCCAAAGTCTCATTCCCTAGATGTGAAACTTAAAAAAAAAACATATTGGCAATGGGATTTCTGTGCAGATAGACATGTTGAACCTAGAAATGTCTTACTAGAATGTTGGTTAATATATTTCAGAGTATATCATTCCATGGATAGTGTAAAGTTTTGTTCCCATCTCAAGGTTTTAACTACAGAATCCTATTTTACATATCTCACTTAATAGGAATGGAAAACATTCATTCCTATTCATGAGGAAGGGAAAGGCAGGAAGGCAGGCAGGCAGGCAGGCAGGAAGGAAGGAAGGAAGGAAGGAAGGAAGGGGAAAGGCAAAGAGAAGGAGAAAAATACAATATGTTTCTTGCTTGGGAAAACCCTAGCAACTCTTCAATGGTTTCAACATTATTTCCTGTTTGAAAAAATAAGAACTACCGTAGACTATTTACTGTTTGAAAAGTTAAAAAGTAGGCTAAGCATAATCGTATAAAATGTCATATATCAAGTCAAAACCAGAAAATAAA
Organism: Pseudoxenodon macrops; assembly: GCA_032467955.1. Taxonomy (NCBI): domain Eukaryota; kingdom Metazoa; phylum Chordata; class Lepidosauria; order Squamata; family Pseudoxenodontidae; genus Pseudoxenodon; species Pseudoxenodon macrops. The sequence goes on from JANHFT010004002.1 coordinate 76,030, forward strand.
CAAACACAAGTGATTCACATTATTCTCACTCCACTTCTTAATGAAATGAATAGGGCTGCTAGATTGTAGGCTTAAGTTGATTTTAGGATGATATGGATGAATAGTGAATGTCTTCTTCTGTAAAAGCATAAAAGAAAGACATTCTTTACATTTTTTTGTTTCTGTGGAAAGACAGACACTTGATAAGAGTGGTGACTCTCTGTATCATTGTAATTATCCAGGAAAGCAAGACCCCCTTCAAATATCATTACTGAGTTTTATTTTTAAGGTGACAAAAGAAGACAATGTTCAGTACATGGAACATTATCATACTGATTGCGTTTAATTTAAGTTGGATTTATATTTAATCATATTAAGTTTTGTTCTAAATATATCCATTCCTTTGCTTTGGCCTGCCCACTTTTTGGAATGTGGCTCATTACATGCCATTCAAAGACTTAGAGCTTAACCCTTGGTCTAAAAAAAAGTGTTGTATGGTCTTCTTTTAGGGCACAAGAGTAGAGTGGTATGTATTCATTTGAAACTGGGTAGGATTCAAAAGTATAGTAGAAGAAAACATCAATGGATGTGCATGGCTTCAGAAACAGTTCAGAAAAAAAGTGCTTTATCTGCCTACCACTCTTTAATGCAGCCACGTTGTTCCCTGGGATCACATAGTTGCCACGTGAACCCCAGAAATGATGTAACTGCTATGGTAGGTTCTACATTTCCATCCTCGTGCAAACTTTTCAGAATTGAATCTGAAGCACAGCAGCACACTCATAACATCTTGGCCTTTTCTTGCTGTTACCATTCAATAGCCTTGCCCTTCCCACATTATAAAGTTTGGACTAGGGACTTTTTAATAGAAAAAAAGTAACCATGTCTGAAAGTAAAGCACATATTGAATACTTTAAATTTAATAAAAGTCTCTTTCTGCTAACACTGCACCTTCACACTGAAGGAACAGTTATAATTTAGTCATTCTTTTGTGTCTAATAGTTTTACACTCGTACATGGCTGACACATTTAGTCATCCATGCCTAAGCCAACATTTCTCAAATTTATTCTATGCCACCTAGAGTTACTTGATTGTGAGATGGAAAGCTATATAAATAAGATTTTGTAAGTAAGTAAGCGAGTTTTTATTGGAAAAATAGATTCCCCCCCTTTTTCTCTCTCTCACTACCCCATTGGGGAAAACTGTTCTGCAGACTATTCTTGGAAATTTCTCCAAGATGTGCCTGACCCTGTCAGAATGATGCTAAGTCTTTGGCAATTGGTTGATAACAAAATGGTGGATAGTCATCATTTTGCTAATATTAGTCCTAACATGGAGAGCAAGTTATTCTTTCCCATCACAAGAATCTAAAACAACTGTTCCTGCTGTCACTCACAATTGGCAATAAAAGTCATACTTTCCCATCCCATAAAAGTTTGGGAGAAATGGCCTCACTCAGTTTCTTTGAAAAAGAGATGAAGAACTCTAAGATTCCGCTTTCATTTTGTTTTGTTACAATTTAGCCCCACAAATAATTATAAAAATAAATGAACACACAAGATTAGGTTTGCTTGTTCCTTAATGCCACTCGTTACCTGGTTTTCCTTTAACTTTGGAAATATACCGTACTTAACTTTCTAACTCATTGTATATTTTTTCCAAAAATGCTTAAGTTAGGTGAGCTTTTATTTTAAAAACATGTTATCCTTTTTTTAAAAAAATGTTTCTTTGCTTGTTTTTTTTTTTAAAGTATAGCTCTGGCTCTGTACTCATGATTGTATTCATGTTTGCTTATTGTCTTGAATACAGGTGAATCTGGTGCTGAAGAGTGGGCCCAGTGGAGTACATGTTCAGTTACTTGTGGTCAAGGGTCGCAGGTGCGAACCAGAACTTGTGTATCACCTTACGGGACACACTGCAGCGGCCCTTTAAGAGAATCAAGGGTTTGCAATAACACTGCCCTCTGTCCAGGTAGTGTTAGCAGCCAATAAATGAATTTGTGGATATTTTTGAACTGTTGAATGCTAACCACTTGAAACACTACTCTTTATACATGGCTAGTGACAGGCACTTTACCTAGTGATTTAAATTATTAATCATTGGTTCAAATTATTTTCTTTCTGAACTAGCAATGCATTATTTGGGGATATTCTGCATTCCAACATTTTAAAGCATTCTTATAGTATTTACTTTGGAAAATAGCTCAACAATTACAGAAATAATTGAACACGTTTTACTCTCTAATTTGTTTACATGGTTACAAAGTTAATCTGAAGCTGAAATGATTTAAACTAACTGAGGCCATTTGGTTGTTCTCTGTTGTAGCAACTCAAACTCATAATTTGAGATTACTTAAAAATAAAAACAGCTTTTTTATCTTTAAGTATTTTCTTATGTTTGTGCAACTTAAAGCCACTTCTAGCTTTCACTATATCTAGAAAGGGGATTCACCTTCTTGCTCCAGCTTCTCATACTACCTTCTTCATGTAGAACATTTCTGGAAGTCAATTCAAGAGAAAATCTTATAAAATCAGCCTCCTAAACTATATGGAATTCAAAATTCTCCATCATATTTTTTCCTTTGAAGGGCATTGTGAGTTTCTGAGATGAATAGGCAAGTGTTTGATTAAGAAAAAAAAATCACAATGTCGAAAACAACTTTGGATAATCTATTAAAAGTGGGCCCCAAAATTTCCATAGCCCTGCTCACACATACATACATACATACACAATATTTTTAAAAGAATATAAAACTAATACAAGCTAATAAACGATAACAACAACAAAAAGAAAAAGTAAAGAAATCCAAGTGAAATCTAAAAGTGTAAGGAAGAATAAAAAGAAAATAGAAAAGAAAAGAAAAAAAGATGCAAAGAAATAGCTTCTGGTCTTTTTTACAGCAGTTATAAGTACAAGTATAAATTTGCCTCTTATTCTATGGTTACAGCATAATTTTATTTAACCTATCTAATCATCAAAAACATTACTCATATTCCTTTTTAATGTTTCATGTAAAAACTATAAGATATTTCTTATTAGCCAAATTTTTTTTTTAGATATTTTCCTTTTTTCTGAAAAGAAGTCAATTTAGCTATTTCAGCAAGTTCCACCATCTTCACCAACCATTCTTTCATTGTGGGCAGTGCTGAATCTTTCCTTCTTTGTGCATACAGTTATCTTGCTGCAGTTATCATATATGAAAACAAAGTTCCACACTTTTTTTCCAATTGTTTATCCAACAGTTCCAAAAGAAAAACATCTGTTTTCAGCTGTATGTTAATCTTTTAAATCCTCTGAATCAGTTAAGTATTTACATACATAATTTTCTCGCTTTTAACATGCCCACCAAACAAGATAAAATGTCACTTCTTGTTGCTCACATTTCTAATTTAAATTTGAAATGCCTTTTTATATTTTAAACAATGGTACATCGTTTTTTAAAAATTTAAGTCATAACATAATATAAATTTCAGTGCTATATTTTCCCATTGTTCTATTTGTTTATTGTAATAAAAAATGTAACCTACTTTATCATACATATTTCACTTGTTTTTCTATTTAAATTTCTATAAAAGTTTATATATTTTAGCAGTTACATGTCCATCATTTATGCACAAACTCAATCTTACAATGATGAAACCATGAATTCATTTGTCTACTTTAAATCTTTCTAATAATTGTAAATATAAGAACCATTGGCAACTATATCCCTCTGCCATCAGTTCTTCTCTTGATTTTATTTGATATTCCCCTTGACAAAATTCTCACAATAAGTTAGGCATATACATCACAAACGCTTCTGACCACGATCAAATTCGGTTCTGACCAAAAAAAAAAGTCAAAAAAAAATTGTGGCTAATTTTCCGTTCCGTGCCAAATTTCCAAAATTAGATTCAGGTCAAGACCAAATCATTATGGAACGAATTATGGTCGTGACCAGAGGTTCTACTATATTCCTATTTTTTCTGGTCTATAAAATGCTCCTTATGCTGAGAGCCACAGAAGTATTTTTGGACACAGCCTGGGTTTGGGTCTATTCCAAACTCTCAATATGGCACATCTAACATAATCATTTTTAAAATCCATATTAACCTTGACTTTGTTGTGTCAGAAATGTCCATGCCACCCAAATATCATGTCATATTCTTCTAATTCCGAAGACTTCTATTTCTCAGCTATATCCACTGTTTCATCCAAACCAAACACAAGCTACAAAATACAATTTTAAATCGGATAAATCCAGTCTTCTTCTTTTCTTTGCATCTTGTAACACCTTATATTTAACTCATACTTTTTTTCTCTCCTGCCACATACATTTAGATACATTCTTTTGCCACTGTTTAAATGGTGCATCAGTTATCAAAACACATATTGCCTGGAACAAAAACATCATTCTAGACAAAACTTCCACTTTTACAAGAGGAAATTTCCCTGAGCAATGTCTATTTTAGTCTTTCCCATTTTAACATACTTTTTAAAGTTACCGTAATTCCATTCCTTAACATAGTTATCTGAAATGACATATAATTCATATTTGTCATACTGATGCCTAAATATTTTACCATCTTCTTAATTTAAAACCCATTTAATACATAGTACATTTTGGTCTTCTATTTTCATATTTTTGTTAAGATTTGTTTATTAATTTTGAAACCTGCTAATGCACCAGATTCTTTTCATTTACCCATTAATATTTCAATTTCAGTTCCCTTGAACTGGGAGCAGAAGGACATCTAGGAAGAAACAAAATAAAACAATCCAACCATATTCACACTTCTTTTTTTTTTTAAGTTTTAAAATAAGCGATTTTAAAATGTAATCCTATTTTACACGTCTCACTTGATAGGAATGGCAAACATTCATTCCTATTCATGAAGGAAGGAAGGAAGGAAGGAAGGAAGGAAGGAAGGAAGGAAGGAAGGAAGGACTATTGCTCAAGGCCATCCTGTAAAATATTTTTTTTAAATCCCTCCCTGCCCAACTGCCAGCTTTTACTTCATAATTGCAAATTACATTTACACCTTCAGCAATCAGGAATCAAAGAGAATCAAAGAATAACCACGAGTCAGCCACACAACTTGGTGACAAAATAGCTCTTATTTTTTTACCCTTGAAGTACTAAATTTTAACGAAAATGTCTCTTAAATTTTAAGAGATATTTTAACGTCTCTACAATCAAAAAGCAGAAAATATAGCATAGTGCAATGATGGGTCCTAAAAATTCAGCAAATTAGCCAGCTAGAATTACTCTTCTTCTTTTTTCCCAAATGTTTCAACATCAGAAACACACACACATACAAAACCAGTGTTTAACAGCTTACCAAACACACCTAAACTTAGGTATATAAGTGCATTCTCTGCATATTGTTTTGTCTTGTTGTGAAGTTTTCAGAAGTTGTTCATCTGTTATTTGAAGCTGAAGTGTGCTTTTGAAGATGAAGATTCACTGCATTGTAATAAAAGCATCCTAAATTTCAAAATCAACAAGGGTCATAACATGAAGAGTGCCATGCACACACACTATCCACAGTCTTCAGCCCAGGAGACTAATCAAAGTCTAGTGTTAGTATTTTCTTTCTGTTTTGTACGTTCCTGTATGCTCTTCCTGTTTTGTTTTTAAATCACACATGCACAAGACTCCCAACATCCATATAGGAATGTACTTTACCACCTCCACCCCCAAGAAAGCAGTGCTTACTTTGTAGTTAGGCAGACAAGGTATTACAAGAGAAGAAATAGGTGGATTCACAAAGCATGGTGCTCATGAGTTCATTCTTTGGGATGCCTGCAAAGCTTCACTCCCAACTCACTACCCTCATTTGAAGCAAATGGCAAGAGTGGAATCCCTGGTCCAGGAAAAAAACAGTTCAAAAGATATCTCTCCGATAGACTACTGCAGACAAGATAACCTCCAGTAACTTCACTTGAAACAACATGGTACAATTGAAACGCTTGCATTTTGTTTTGTGCTCCAAGCAAACCAGGGCACGTAAAAACTAAAATCCACATACTTCAGCTGCTTTGTCTGAGCTGCTTTGTATACAAACCTCTTGTGCAAGCCTATGCATGTTAATTCCAAAGTAAGTATGATGAAGTGAAAACTTGCAAGATGGCATTCTGATATAGAAGTGAGTGACATAAATTGATTTTTGAAATTGCCTATGGTCCTGCATGTTTGCACAGAATATTGGGGAAGAAATCTGAAGGAATCCAGATTTTCATCTGCTATTTCTGTTGAGTTTCCTGTTGTTTATGAGAAAGGAAAAAAAGGCATATGAGAAATGGGACTAATGTAGATGTTTAAATAAGTGAATTATAACTAAATATTACAAACTGCAACAAATTTCACCCTCTCAGTTAATCATGGTTTATGTCACACCAAACTTAATAATGGCTAATGCTAATTAAATAGGGTTTGGTACGCAATAAAAACCTGACCTTTCTTTATAACATTAACCTCCAGATTAAATCAAATGTATTGCTTGAAGTTACCTAGATGGAGGGATTTCATACATGAGATTGGAAAGAGACCTTCCATGTTCTTAGATTTGTCACAGACTCTAAATGGCTTTTTTCCATATAGGGAAAAACTGTCCATGCAGTTGAACATACATTGATAAATTGAAAGGAAAATCAATTAAAATGGAAGATATTATTGATTTACAGTGACTCTGGGACAAATAGATATTTCACAATATCATTTAAAAGCATCACAAGAAATGATGAATGTTTGGGATGGAAAGGATCCCATATCCTTTTTGCTCCTCAATTGTTAATCCTCCCTAGCCACTTTTTAATCTTATCAGATATAGTTATACCAGGCTTAACTTTGCAATTATTGGTAAAATCCAATCAGAAGAGGGATATGAATTTGGTATTTTCTCTTCCTATTGTGTAACATATTTTCAGGAGAAACTTTATGCCCTCTTTGCTTGAAATTGGAGCTCCACTTTGCTAAAAAAAATATGTATGTTGTTGCAGTTGGATACTTCCAACTGTCTGATTGTAGAATTGAGTTAGACCAACTTTTATAGCTGCAATATTTTTTTTAAAGAAAACCTGAATTGCTGCTTTTCATTCAGGAAAATTGCATTCTTGGCAGAGCTGATGCAATAGTTTTTAGAACTGAATACTTAAAATAAATGCCAACATATTTTATAGAGACTGAAGGATTTCACATGGCTGGAGAGATAATTATGAAGTTCATTATTTCATTTACTGAGTAAATCATTATTTGAAAGCCAAATGCTGCAATCATGCCTTTGAAAAAGAAAAGTATTAATGAGATTAGTACACTTAATGGCAAACCATCTTCATTCATGTTCAAACCTGATTGGGTTTATTGAACTTATTAGAACTTATTAGAACAACAATAAATTCCTTATTTTCCTCAGAGTGAATAAAACCAACTATGGAAATAATAAATGTACTAGGTCAGGGGTCGGCAACCTTAAACACTCAAAGAGCCATTTGGAACAGTTTCCCATGGAAAAGAAAACACCAGGAGCCACAAAACTCTTCTCATGCCTGACTATGTCCTGAGTGGCCACAAAACTAGCACATATAGTTGAATTAAAGATTCTATTTTCTTCTAAAACTTTTCTCGGATTTATCTATGGTTGGTCTACCAGGGGTTGAAAAGCTGAATAAATTGTGTGCTGGCGGGTGTCGCACATTGGCAGTTGTGACACATATTTTGAGCGATGGAGCCGCAGCACAGGAATGAAAGAGTCACAAATGGCTCCAGAGCCATGGGTTACTGACCCCTGCACTAGGTTAAAAGAAGAGAGATTTTGGCTGGGGACCTTGAGGCATCTGAACTTAGAACTGAAAAGCATGCCCACTAAAATATACAATAGGGTAGTATTTTACATTCTCTGCTCATTTACATATGTCTAGTGACATGAGCACCATGTTTTTCAAGGTATAATTCAGAGAAAACAATAATAAAATACTAAAGTCTCCAGAATTTACGGCTGGAGGTAACTCAACTCCATTTATTGAGTAGGAAAACAAACTCAATAACTACTAACATTATGTTGGTTTATTCCCACCCATATATTTTGCAGCTGATGTTCCTATTGATCAGCTGCAGGCATCCTGAACTTTATCTGGAAAACTATCAGTTATACTTTATTGCTAATAGACAAAGACTGCCTGGCAGGTCCAAGGCTAGCAAAAAAAGATCTCGTTGTTCCATCTAAATTGCATTAGCCTACACTTCTGTTTAAGTTTGAACAACTAGCTTCAAGTCCCTTTGATTGGCTCCAAATAGAACTCAGAACTTCTGTTTCATTTATAGTTTAACTACAATAAAAAGAAAGCATAACGCTAAATGGGTAGCTGACATTTTAATCATACTTTTTGTTCCTTTTTGGCAGAGTATGATAAATCAGTATTATAGTATAGTATAGTATAATTAAACAATCAATCAGTCAATTAAAACATGTAAATGAAGCTTTACAATATGGGACACTCCTGCCTATTGGCTAAAACTCCTGGATTTAGAAAACTGGTAAGTGGGAGAGAAAAATACCTTCAACCTAAGAACAACATTTTTGTTGTGGCATTCACTCGTGAGCTTTTTCTCTGCATTTTGAAAGAGCAAACCAGCTCTATATCTCTTCCTGGCTGAGACCTGATATTTGTCCCATTATAATTGGACCTACTGGTGACTTCTTTTAGCTATGTTAATTGGTTTCATATTACAAATTCTCAGAACTATTTAGAGCAATTCAGAAATATCAGGAATCGAGGAATAAATGTGCCATTTGTATATGAGCACAAGCAAATGAAATTTAGTGTTGAAGCTGGAAATAAGAAAATAATTCATAATTTAAACTTGATAAATAGATTACATTTTATCATAAGGTGGTACTTTAGAGTGGAACCAGTTTATGACTATTTCATGGCACACCTTGGAACTTTTACAAAATAAAGAAAGAACGTTAATTTTATTGTTATCTGCTTTTTTGGAGCATTTTATTTTGGCTGGGAAAACCCAGTTTTGAAAAGTGTCATACATTGATAAATATTTAAGTATTCCTTCCATTTTGCATAGCCTAGTCAAAGATCAATTAATTCACATTTATATTAAGATGAAACACTTGATGGGGTAAATTTCAAGCTCATCTTGATGATACCTGATGATAATCAATTTGCTGTACTGTTCAACATACTGTTACCAAATACACATTATGTCATTATGGTTTTATAATATGAGATGACTATTAAGGCTATATTAAAGAAGCCTGTGTTACCAGGCTTCTTTAAAATAGAAGTGTTATTGTTCTAAGAGCAAGTATATATGAATATTATTACTTATTTATTCCTAGTCATTAGTAGAAGTTATGTGTTATTAATCTGTTTCAAACATAAGATGAAACGCCACATCCTTGAAGCTGTTTAATGATAATATTGATACATTCCTTTCTAGAAGAAAACTCGATTATGTGTCTAGAATTCCTTTGGTCTGTAGATCTGCTGTCTTCATTGAAATTTATTAAAGTTAATGTCATTCATGAAGAAATTATTGGTTGTCTAGGATTCTCATAGCTCTCTAAACTAGATTCAGAGGCTATGACTCTGTCCATATTTCAAGCCTATACATTCCACAGTATATTAAATTAAATTTCCTTTGGATAACATTTACTCTGGAGTCCTGAGTTGGCTTAATGATCAGTGTTTGAGAGAGCTTTCTTCTATCCAGTACTAGCGTGCTCTCTAAGATCCATTAATCAATGTTTGTAAAAGGCAGGATTGCTATTCTTTCTTTGATGTTGGCCAAGTAATTTCTTCTTATCATTTCCTCTATTTGTTTTGAATTCGTTTCGTTACCGGTGTTCTTTTCTTTTTAAAGCCTCTTTGCTTTATTACAGTACACGGAGTTTGGGAGGAATGGTCACCTTGGAGTTTGTGCTCATTCACATGTGGTCGAGGCCAAAGAACTAGGACAAGGTCATGTATACCTCCACAGTATGGGGGAAGATCGTGTGATGGACCTGAGACACAGCATAAGCCTTGCAATATTGCCCTGTGCCCTGGTGAGCATGCATAGAAGGACTGTTTTTTGCTTCTGAGTTCTCTCTCCCCCCCTCTCTCTCTCCCTCCCTCCCTCTCTCCCCCTTCCTCTGTGGCCTGCTTTTGTCATTTTCTACACTTAGCAGCCTAAAAACTGCATGAAGGGTTCATTACTGGAGTAAACTGGATAATTAATTAATACGTATGGTTAGAGTTGGGCAAGCAACCTTATCTTTGTCCTAAAAACCATTTGTGCTTCTTAGACCTTAAAATCACATGCTTGGCAATCCTTGGGAAGGCACAGCGAGAACTCAAATTGAGACTCCAAGGACACAAATGTCAAGGCTTTTATCAGCTTCCACCAGATCCCTTCTCCCAAATCAATACAAATCCATCCTTGGGAAAGGAAGATAGCTAGGCATTAAATGCTCTCCAAAAAGACTAAAGGGATCCATGGTATATGAATGAAAAATGAAAACTCGGAACAAGAACGGCTTTTTAATCCAGTAACAATCCCCTGTGTAAAAAGATGCTATTGTCAGAGAGGCAGCTCTTTCCAGGCCTTCCAGTGACTCCTCTGCTTCCCTGAATGGAAAGACTAAAATGTGAATAGCTAATTTTGGTGCCTTCAGTAAACCATGGTTCAGCTAACCACGTATTGTGAATGCAGTTAGTGTATGCATGGGGAGGACTGTCAGGTAGTGGAATGGCAGAAATACTTTTCAGCAATTTATAAAATAACATAACAGAATTTCCATCAAAGTCAGAAATGCCTATAGCAATGATGGCGAACCTTTTCGGCACCAAGTGCCCAAACCGGAATGTGTGTGCATGCATGTGCATGTGTATGCGTTGGAATACCGGAAACCTGAAGACCAGCTGGCCAGCACACATAAGCGGGCTGGAAACCAGAAGAGCAGCTTGCAATGGTGTGTATGCCCACAGAGAGGGCTCTGCGTGCCATAGGTTCACCATCACAGGCCTATAGTTTTGTACAAAGTCCCTCTTGGATCTTAGATTAATTAATAATAGATAGATTTATTAATACATTAATTAGATTAGAGCGCACTGGTTAGAGTGTAGTACTGCAGGCTACTTCTGCTGCCTGCCGGCTGCCTGTAATTTGGCAGTTCAAATCTCACCAGGCTCAAGATTGACTCAGCCTTTCATCCTTCAAAGGTCGGTAAAATGAGGACCCAAATTGTTGGGGGCAATAGGCTGACTCTGTAAACTGCTTAGAGAGGGCTGTAAAGCACTGTAAGATGGTATATAAGTCTAAGTGCTATTGCTATTTATAACAGAAACATTGTGGTTGCTTTTGGGGCAAAAAAGTAAGTTTAAGTAGATGATGCTGAATCTAATACCAATAACAACCATTTTAGAAATGGTCAGGTAAGGAACATCTCTTTTTTCATATTACCCAATGTGTTCTCCAGGCATAAGTTTAATACTACAATTATTTTAAAACTCTGCATTAGTCTATTTCTATCAGATAGTATCAATACATTATGTTAACGTTAATCCATTTACTGTGTATTAAATATTATTCAGTTGCAGTGTTCAATGTGTTTGGATGTGAGGCATGTTACTGAAAGGGAAGCAGATAACCCTTCTTAAGGGATTCAAATTAAATGATTATTTAAGTGAAATCTGTGACAATTCTGATTACTGATGTACTGATGTACTGATGAGTAAGATGGTTAGTTATATCCATATAGGCATCGCAGTATGGTATGAGTTTTTGGTATGAACTATTAGGAAGAAAATCTCATCTCTATGTTTTACCCCAGTGATTTTCCCCTGAAGGAAAACAAAGTAAAGGAGATATTTATAAGAGTGGTCTTGAAACGATGTAGTGTAAGTAGTTAATACTATTAAGCATTGGTAGCAACAATCCCTTTAGCTTAAAAATATCATGTGATAGAGCACCGGCATAACCATTTAACAGACACAGCATAAGGAGACACAAATAAAGTATAAAGAGAACAATGTAGTACAAGCCTACAGTATTAAGAAATGTTGGGTGGCCCATTAATTATTCATTTCAACCAATTTCTCAAAGTATAATCATATCTCATAAATAATGTTATGTTCTGAGTTCATTATTCAGCTTGTCACCTTTCTTGTAATATCATTCTGCAATGGCATTGAACTAGGAATAAAATGACAGCTGATGTTTATAAGATGTCACCTTTGTATAAAGCTGCAAAATAGACTTAATAGATACATCCATTTGGACAGGGTTTTTTTTAGTTTTCTTGTCCATGAAAGTAGTAGTTATTCCACCATAAATGTCTACAGTCTGTTGGTTATTTGGGAGACTTTTTAAAATAGAAAATAGAAGCCTACATTCACATACCGGTAGTCATTATTGTTTTCTATTATTTTATAATGAAAATTCACTTTCAAGGATGAGAACCAGAGATTGGGACGTATCTTACCACTATATGGTCTGTCTGTGTTTCTCATAGTTCTCTTTTCAGAATAATACTGTGTAAACTGCCTGAGCCTTTCCACTTATCCAGAGTTATTATGTCCAACCACTTAAGTCTCCATTATTAACATAAATGAGGAAGGAGCTACGTATTTGTATAAAGTGCAAATATTTTACATCTTTGAGTAGATACCACATTTTAACTTGTTCCCCTGTCATATGTCTTAATTGGAAATAGCATTTGCAATTGTAGTACAAATATATCTTCAGGTCATCTCATCATAGTTTGCCTTATTACACCTGAAAGAGCATCTTACCTTACTTTCGTCCATTGGGGATCAGTGACATGCTTCATACATACTTTATTTGGAACAATTTTTTTAAAGGCTCCAGAACTGCTTAGAAGTACTCCTTAGGCTATATGCTTCATACCAAAGACTTGATTTATGGCAAGTGGCCAAAATAGATTTACTTAGGGGTTTAATCAGTGACACTTGATATTAGACATTAAGTGCCACTGCTTTAATCCCTAAGTAAATCT
>JANHFT010004002.1:112814-138961 GCA_032467955.1 Pseudoxenodon macrops
GTTGTTGCATAGTCGGCAGTTTGGATTGTCGGTGGATTTTTGTATCTTCGCTTTCATGGCATTAGTTTGTAGTGCTTCTTCTTGAACAGCGAGTACGCTACAGCCCTCCACAACCGTGATGCCTGGTGTGTTGTGTAATTATTATTATTATTATTATTTCTTTTATTCATTAAACATGAAACTCAGTGAACTGAACATTCAAAAATGCATCACAAATACATTGACTGGTGCTAATGGTTGATTATTATTATTATTTACACAATTTAAAAGCTGCTCCAATCAACTGACTCTGAGTGGCTCCCCAAATTCGCTCTTGGGATTAAAACAAATAATATTAATAGTACTTATTAGGGCAAAAACACCAGTCCAAAAATCTCGTAACTATTTCTCTCATTCCCCAAATGCCCTTTCCTCGCTATTTTCCTCTTTTCACAAGACCCCCATAAATACTACCCTAAGGTGCTTTTGTTTCTATATAATTTCGTTTGCACTGGGAGTACATAGCTTTCTATAAATGCATATCCAAGCACATACCAGTTAGAAATGCTATTCCTGCTGTTGCCCTATTCCTCCTCCTCTGTAACCAGTGGAAGAGCATGCGCACATCTGTTTGGGATCTTCAAAGCAGCCCTGCTGTTCTTCCTCACTTCTTCCCCAATCAGAGGGAGTGTGACTTGGAAAGAAGGATTACCGCCCTTCCTTCTGAACAGCTGCCACTGACAGAGCTCATACTGAACCTAACAACTCATTGCGAATAAAATAATCTTCCCGCTGTGGATTTTCTCTCTTCATATACTTGGGTTTTTGGGGTGGGAGGTGGAGATGAAAAGAAGGTACAATAGAGATTATCCTCATTTAACAACTGCCTCATCAGGCAACCATTTGCACTCACAGCAGTAATTATTAAGTAACTTTGCAATTAATTCTCATATTTATAACCTTCAAAGGTTTGTAAAGCAAAGTAAGCTGAAGTAAGATCATAACCACAGTTGTGGTTTTCACTTAGCAACCACTTTGCTTGACAGTGCAGTTGTTGTGAGGAGTCCTGATTGTGGTTACTAAATGAGAACCGCCTGTATCAATTCTTCCAAATAACCTTAAAGTGTTATTTAAATTCATAGAATTGTATACAAATATAATATACTGACTTAATATTCTTTTTTTTTAAATTAAAATTCAAAAATGCATTAAAATATTTTAAAAAATAGTCATTGATAGAGAAATTCCAATTATCAATTTGTTATAAATCCTCTCCCATGCTATATATATATATAAAGAATCAGTTTGACATGTGTGCATAATCTAGTATGAAAAGTCAGGCATAGATTTGGCTTTCCAATGTTGTCTAACAATTCTCTTGGTTCCCTTCCCCCTTTCCAACTTAATTCATATAACATAACTTTTGGTGCATTTCTACATTCCATGCAGTCTAAAAGAATATATACATGCTCAGTGGAAGTTAATTGTTGTCTTGAAACAAAAAATATTGTTTTGTTTGTCTTAAAAACATTACTTTTTCTGCATTTCAGTTAATTTCATTCTATTGTTCGATATAGTAGCAAGCACAATTAATCTTGCAATTAAAGAATGGTAGGTGATGTATGAGAAAATACACATAAAGATATACATGCTGATCATTTGACCACATTCAAGTGTCTTTGGCAAAGAAAATACTGATTACACAAACAATATGCTCAGAGAAGCTTTCTCTAAGAAGGAAATGAGGAACATATTCATCAGTGTTCTGTCAATTCAGTAACTGATTCATCTACATGTGATGAACAGCTGGTATCAAGTACTTGGAATAGCACTCAAAATGTTTATGCTTTCCTGTCCCTATTTGGTCATTCAGAAAGTATTATAAAGTGATTACGGGGTGATTCTCTCTTTGTGTGCATACATACATGCATCCACTCACTTGTACATACCCACATGCATAAGCATGAATGCTAAAATCACATCCTTAGATTTTATTTGCATCTCTTGATAGCAACTGTGACAACAGTTGTTGTTATTCTTTGATCTTTTAAAACAAGAACACACATCTTATTAGGTGTTTGAGGAATTGTTTTTCTTTCTTAAACTAGGCTATAGTGATCAATGCACTGTATTGCTCTTGTTTTTGACCCTCCCATCAGCATTACAATCTTGTTCTCTTGAACTACATTCCTGTTACCTCCAAATGAAGGGATGGTCCTTTTAAATGAGCCCAAGGCACACTCCCAACTTAATGAGCAGTGACTTCAATGGAAAAGCTACAGTGGAATTCTGTCCACTATTCTGTCACATCAACTATGAAATGAAATGTACCTGTGAACTCTAAAAATAGATTAGATTACACATTTCTGGGTCATAGAAAGCTAATCTCTGAAAAGCATTTCTCATTCTAATATGTTGGAAACCAGAGAGAGAACAAATAGTTATCAAAAATAGCATGTGTCCTGTAAAATGTACTTCTATTCTTTTTCCAAATTAGGCCACAAAAGTGATTTCCTATTTCCCCCCTCATATTATTGCAGCTGCTACAATGAAATGGAACTTGAATAAAAGAGCTGTGAGGTGAATAATTATTTGCTTCTGTTGCAGTTCATTACAGCTGATTTCAATTTTTTTGTTCCAAATAATATTACAAAATTCATATATCTTCAGTCCTTTTTTTCCTTAATGAAATTTCCTTGTTCTAACACTGGGAATTGAAGGTTTTCTTCTATCCAATTCATTTATTTCCCTAGACGATTCATTATAGGAGCCAGGTAGAATTTTTGACTTCAAGTAGATACGAAATTGGTATTACTGGATTCCTGTTCCCACAAGGCTTTCTATTTTTGCCACTGCTCTTTTCTCTCAAAATCCTTTCTTTTCCACTCTATCCCTATATTTATTGATAAGGACCATCTTATATTGAAATACTTATTTTAAAAATATCCCTCCCTCCGTCTTTCTTTCTCTCATCACAGTTTTAATTCTTCTCTGGTACAACAGGGATCTGCCCTGGTCTGATTCTTGCCTTACCTAGGTTCTCTGAGCATCAAAACCAGACCAAGCAACAATCAAATTGTCAAGTTTTCTTTTGTCATTCCCAGAACCAGGATATAAAAGTCCTTCTCTGGACATCATTGATTTGCTGGTGCATATCAGTATGAAATGAGAGAGGTTAAATCTGTTTTTCTTCCTGACAATTTATAATATCAGAAATGAATCACTAAGAAGAGTTGCAATACTGTTTTTAATATCCCATTGGTCAGGGCACCTGACAGAGCATCAAAATCAAAATCAAATGAAAATCAAGACAGTCTGTTATTTTCAGGCCCAGCTAGTTTCTTCTATTTACTGTATATCACCTTTTTTTTTTTGGCCTACCAGAGTTTTACAATTTAAGGAAGATGTCTGACTGAAAAGCAAGTACAAAAATGTTTATACTGGAGTTTCTTCAGTGTTTGATTGAACTGTGTTCCATGGGGCCTTCATATTGCAGTTATAGACCTTATTCCATCCAGAATGAAGTCATGTGTATAATTCCAGAATTACCATGATGGCAAACTTCTCAATGGCGAATGTCACTTACTACCAACCAAAAGATTCTGTGCAATTATTCCATGATTCCTCTTCGATGGAGTCCCTTTGTAGAAAAGAAATTGTTGGAAGAAACCATGATAAGAAATGATGGATTTACAAGGGGAAGTCCATTCTTCGTTAGTATCTAATGTCAAAAAGGAATTAACAACCTCTTGATTAAAATCATCATTTGTGCTAACATCCATATTTTTTTTCACTTCTGCATTAATAAAAAGAAAGCAATTATCAGAAATTTTAAGTCAAATTAAATTAAATTTAAAACACCTTAAGCAGGCCTACTGGCACATTAAGACTAATATTTGTGGCTTGAACTTTTGTATATAAGACATTACTGTAGTTTATCTGCTTCTCAACAGTAATAACAGTAAGCAAGTAGAAAATATATCAGTATAAGACTTTCGTATGTTTGATCTGATTGCTGTCCTTTACAGTGCCAACAGCTATTTTTCAGCATGTTCTCAGTGCCTTTACAAAGCATGCTGAGTATTTGGAAAAAGTGCTGCTTAAACAAAGCATGCCACCAAATAAAATGCCCCACATCGCATACACAAAGAAGATACTGTTCTAAGATAAATCACTTGATGTAGCAATTTCAATGAGATAACAGACCGGCACAATTTGATTGGCTTAGTATAATTATGGGAAATACTCAAACTGAGGCAAATTTTTAAAAGTGGTATTTGGTCAAAAGGAGGCCATAAACCGAGGCCAATTGAGGTAGTGATGTAGGAAAATCATCCCCAAATGTTGCAGTTTTTCCTTTTTTTAATATATCAATGCCACAGCATAACAGGAAGCAACAGCAGCTGCTGCTATTAAGCTTGCATGGATGAACAGGGCATACATATATACTCATATTAATTATACCCTCCGGAGAAAATTTGGAAACACTGTGCCAGAAAAATAATAAGCTCTTCTCCCTGCTTTATTTCTCTGATAACATGAACAGATCTCTGTGCATATTTTAAGTAAAAAAAATGCCTGGAGATGTAATAATATACTTGCCATAACATGCCTAATTTTACTCCCGTGTAAAAGAGAAACAGTTCGTTACTATGGTAAATTACTAAATGATGATAGTTTGATGAAGAACAAAACATGAGATACCTTTTAAATTGATTCTTTTACCTGGAAATCATATTTGCTATGATATTTAAGTATAACAAATGATTCCTTATGTATGTTTGTGGCTATGTCACTTTGTATAAGATAATATTTTGAGCACACATTGTGATTGTTTATTTTTTATGTCTGTGTTCTAGGAAGAATCATTGCTATAATGATGGCAATATTGCTGCCATGTTCCCTGTGGACTGTGACATGTTAAATAAACTATATAAATAAACTATGTTTAAATTTCATGTGAGATCATTTAAATGTTTTCAGATTCCCATTCTCTTAAGATCATTCCTTGATTTTGTCAATTCAACTAAAGGCCTTTCTATAATCAACAGCACACATACAGTGTTACCTTGATACTCATCATTAATTGTTTTCAGGAGGTACGATAAGTCCCAGAAAATGATGAGTACCAAACAAATAATGTAGGAATTACAAAGCAGCCAACACCGACAAATTCTAGCTTGTGCATTGAATACAAAACAAACCATGAATACTAGGGCAAAATTGTCCTGTCAAAATATGTGGAGTGCCAAATCCAATGAGTTTCAAAGCAATTGAGTACCAAGATACCACTGTACTGACTTCTTGGTATTCTGTAGCGCTCAATTACTAGGCTATACATCAGCAATAACATCTCTTTTTTCTAAATCATTTCTAAAACCATCTTGGATATCTGTATCGTCCTTTCCACAGATTAGATTAAGCTCTAATCTGAGTTAGATTGCTAAACTGTGAAAGTAAGAATATTATGCAATGTATTATTGCACACTCTGTTTAGACTTATTTCTTGGTATTCGTACGTAGACTGGTCTCTTCCCAACTGTTGCACACTGTGTCGTTCTCCAGATTTGCTATAATACTTTTCGCTAGATATTTTATTGATTCTTTTCTCGCTTGCTGTAACTGCAGATATATTATGAAATCCTCTAACCTCCCAATCTGGTACCCATTGATATCTTTTGGTGTACTAATTTGAGGTTGGTACTTTCTTCTGAGCTTGGATATCTTTTAAAATAGTTTCTTTATTTTTCTGTGTCTGTTTCCATCTTTGGTATCTTTAGATATGTCAATGTAGCACTGTTTCTTATTCCTGCTAACAGCTTTGTGGAATTCTTTGTTAAATGCCTTCCTGAGATCTTTGTCCTTTTGGCCAGGAATTCTCTTCTTTGCAATTTGCACAATTTGTTCTGCCATCCAGTTTTCCTTCTTCTGTTTCTTTATCTTTGGCAGTCTCTTCTCACATTTATCCCTAACAAGGGCTTTGATTCCATTCCACATAATTGAGTATTCTACTTCTTTGTGCCAATACTTTACTCAGTTTGATTTCTGGGAGCTCTGTATGAAGATGTCCTTGTATAGCAGCATTATTCTGGTTTTTCAATACTAGGTTAGGAATGACAAAATCAATGGATTAACTAAAAAAAAAAGCTATTCTTCTGCTTCATTTCTGTTTCCTAAGCCATGTAGTTCCACTATGTTTTCCTCCTTAGTGTTTTGAACTTTGACATTCGAATCTCTAGGCACAAACAGCACATGTTTCTTGCATGTTCTGTCAATTTCAGATTGAACCTGACTATAACATTTGTCATCTTCTCTTCTGCATTGGTGGTTGGAGTACTAACTTGTATAATCATTATATTAGACCATTGTCCATGAAGTCTAATTGATATTATTCAGTCACTGCATTATACCCAGCTGTGTTTGCTATGTCCTTCCTGACTCTGCAAGCAATGCCATCCCTTCATTGTTTTTCAAGCCCTGAGTAGCAAACAGTTTAATTTTATGCCTGAAAGTGTCTAATTCTAGTCCATTTCAATCATTTGGTGTCTAAGATAATTGGGTGTAATCAATTAATTAGTTTTCATTACATAGTGTGTTTCTCCATGCTTTTACTTTTACATTTCATGTTCCTATCTAGAGCAGCTTTTAATTTTTTCCCCTGAAGGCAACATCAGAAACCAGACATTCCCCCAAATTTTCAGCTAGTCATAACATAAGACTATTTGGTGTCTAGTATTTAGTATTTGGTGTCTGGTGTTTAGTATTTGGTATACTAAAGTGTCCCCAGGTATCTCAGTAGCATATTGAATTCCATTTGGACAGAGGGGGCCATTATCCAGCACTTTATTATCAATCACTTTAAATCGTTATACATGAAATGTATTGGTAAATTACAGGAATGGTTTATTATTGCCTTCTCCTGTGCAATGTGAATTTTGGGCCTTTGCCGTTTTCAAAAAAGTATAGGAGAAGGTGTGGCATATCCTGTGGGTGGAGTTCAAAGAGGGATCGCCTAGAACAGGGCTGGTGGCATCACACTAGTGTCATGTGACGTATCAGGAATTTTTTCCCCTTCACTAAACCGGGCGGGAGTGAGGCCAGCATGTGACGCATCCGGCCCACAGGTCGAGAGTTTGACACCCCTGGCCTAGAATCCTAATGTAGTCACAAGTGAATTCCATGACCCTTATGTAATTCCAAGCAGTTGCTGACCATTAAATGAGAAGAGTCCTGTGCATAAGCATGAGTAAAAATAAATCAGTTTAATTGGACCTTTATGTGTGGACCTGATCTTCTGCACCTGACAGAAAGTTAGCATTTGCCTCCAGTAGCTTCCTATATCACTGCTGTCCTACATAGGATCCTGCTTGCTTAAGTTTGGGAGCTGAGATGATCTTCATGGCTTGGGTGATCCTTTACAGAGTATATACTCTGGCAGAGGTGGGTTCCTAACAGTTCAGCATAGTTCAGTAGAATCATGGGCCATTTTGGATTTTGCTTCTGCGCAGAAGCTTTTTAAAAGCACTGTGCACGCATACATGGCTGCAGTTCGCCCCTGAGCAAACCTGCAGCAAGAAGATTTTAAAACCACCTCTAACTCCTGGCCTTCTTTACTCTTTCTCCAATAGCACGATAAACAGCCATATAATCCGTTTAAATAAACAGATAAGCATCAAGATATACTGGGCTTGCACATTACACTAAATTGTATAACTATAGTACAATGAATAAATCACAAGTGAATGGTTTCACAGAATTTCCTATGTGGATGCAGGAACTGAGAGTAAGAGAAAATCAGCTAGCTAAGGAAAAAAGCAAGAACAATCAATAGTGTGGCGATGACAGTGTTAAATAGTATCCAGGTGATTGGGCAATTAACTATTAACAGTTCCTCCACCAATTTCCCAGAGGTGTTCAATGTAGCAGATACAGTTCACAGATTAGCCATTTTCCCCTATGTCTGTATCTGCATACCTACCCAAGTGACTGTAATTAATCTTAATATAAACCCAAAGAACCATGGCATAGATTAACAACCTGAGTGTATTTAAAATACAGTCACAATATGTCACCCCATGCCTTCATTTCATAAAAATAAGAAGAACCATATCATTTGGCCCCAAGTTTTATCTGTCAACATACTGTTTTTAAAACTAACCATTCAACCTAGGTTTTGGAAATTCAGCCTCCTCCTCCTTGATTCTTCCACTTGTCAACTCGCATTATCAAGATTTTTTAAAAAAAGACAAGCTCTTAAAGATGTTCTCCTTGATTAAACATCAGCAGCAGGCAAATTCTTCACACAGCATTTCAGTGTCAACAGGATTAATAATAGATAATTGCAATATTAAGAGAGAGGATTGAAAACAATTATTTGCTTACAGTCCAAATAAAAATGGGTAACACAGGCATTCCATAAGCAGCGAAGTTAAAGCCATTCCACAGGCTCTGGGTTCAAGAGGGAACTTGAACTTTTGGATGCATCTGTGTGGCTTATACTTGCTGAATAACAGAGCAACAAGGACATAACATTGTTCATTTTTAATGGTGTTCCATAAAACTGGTTCCATAACAGATTTCTGGACTGCTATCCCTATAAAATTGGTAGATAAGTTTTCAAACATAATGTAATATTGCTTCATATAAAAAAACCACAAAATTTTCTAAACTGCTTTAGGAACTTTGTGTAGGCATTGTCTAGGTTATTTTTTATAACTATATTTGTGGGGAAACTGATGGAGCCATCTAGCTATAAAAATCAGCATCATGCCATCTGTTATTTTGGACATAAACCTCACACAGGGTAAACATATGCCACAGAAGGCAAGACTGCTGTCCCTATAAAATTGGCAGATACAACTTGCTAAGCCAACACAGCAATATTTTTCTTACGTAAAATTATTGAAATTATGGGAATCTGTCTGTTTTGGTCAATGCTGAATCTAAGAACAAGGACTTATCTTGGCAATGGCTAATGGTATTAAAAGGGGTGAGGTAATGTATTTAAATATTGAGGCTTGTATAGGAAAAAGAATGCAATCGTAAGAATGGCCAAATAAATAGAGGAGGATTATCCTAAGTCCTTCTCCTATTTCTACTCGTACCCTTTCAAGCTTTATTTCCATTCTACTTTGTTTCATTTGGCTCATCATTGCTACTCGTTTTGCCTTTCCTTATTAATTTCTGTTGACCCACCATTTCGTGTTGGATTAATATTCGAGGAACTTGATTCTTCTGTTTATGCTCTTTTACCCATGGTGATCCATACTCAAAATGATACAAAATAGAAGGAGGGATCAAAAACACTTCTTTCATAACATAAGTAAACTATTTCTATTTTATTTTCCAAACAAAGTAGCTTTGTTTGGAAAATTAAAAATTGAAAAAACCATCTGAGTATCTATTACCTTGTCTAGATATAAAGGGAAAACAATGACAATTATTTTATACAATTAAGCAACTATACAATCACATGTTTGTTTAAGCAGTATTTTCAATTGCTTGGAAGAATTCAAAGATGAAGATAATTAGCACATTTCAAAATTCGTCATTAACAGTTTCAAAAAGTAACCAAACTATTCACATTGATATTTTAATCAAAACATCATATGAATATATACTTAAAAGTAAACAATTCAAATTACATATTGAGATTGGAACTAGAAAAGCATAAACGTAATGGGAGAGAAAAAAAATTATCCAAAATAAGTATCATTTGATATAACATGCCTTTAACAACATCCAACCTTGTATTGAATTGTAGGCACCTTGAATTGGAAGTGCAACATTTTGTAGTTAGTCGCAGAACAGTTGGAAATGAGACAAAGACAAGAACCAGCCTGCAGAAATCATAGCTGCATGGATTCTATATAAATATAATTGGTGACCTTTGAAGTTCAAGAGTTATTAAGTCTTCACTTTCTTTTAGCCTAACATACCTTGCAGACAATTATAGTGACAAAAGAATTGTTTATAGGAAGGAAAGAAGGAAAGAAGGAAGGAAGGGCTATTGCTCAAGAGAGTGGCCCATCCTGTAAAGCATATATTTTTTTAAAATCCCACCCTGCCTGACTGCCAGCTTTTACTGAGCAAGAAGAGAAAGGGAAAATGGAAGTTCCTTACAGAGTAATAAAATATAAGCATCCCCATGTGATAGAATCAAAATGGCAAATAATATTTATAAGTAGAAATACCTACAATAAAACAACTGCTTCACATTGTGATTAAACCCATGAGGAATATTATTATTGTACTTGAGCCAGTTGGAGTTCTACTCATAAACTTATAGACTTGTATAATTTGCCCTTAAATTCCCTAGCTTAAAAGATCTCAATTAAATAACTAATACTGTAAATCAATAGTTTGATTGTAACTAAAAACCCAATGCACCTTTGCCACTGTTAGCATCACAAGAACAAAAGAGATGATAGCATGGTTAACTGAATCTGGATTGCTCTTGCCAAAATACCTTGATAGTATCTTTAATCTACTGATTTATTGATGACAACATAATCTCTTCCAAAAGAGTATTAATATATTCAGTCATCATTGATAAGTATGCAATGTAAGAATCTACTGTTTTTGTGCATAATTTGGAAATATTTCACAGTCAAAGCCACAAAAGTGCTTTCATCTCTATCTTTTGCATTCAAAATATCTAATACCGAGTGAAGGGACCACTTATTTTATTGCAAAGACATTTTGTGTTATTATAAAAAAAACAATCAAGGAGATACAATATACTTTACTTACTAGATTGTTATGTAGAACATAACAATAATAGTTATGTAAAACAATAATTATGTAAAAAAGAGTAATATGAGCCTTGCTATCTACACAGTGGACAATTTTGGAAAGAATAGACTGCTCTTTTTACATACAATTCTGAGTCCCTTTGTTGGTTACTCCAAGGTTGTCTTTTTTCTCCTAAGGAAGTATCTTTCAGCATCATCCCTTGACTTTATGTCATAATTACTCAATTTGTTGGTTTCATTTTTTCCCCCTTTGAAGCCACTGGATTTCCCAATTTATCATTTATTCTGCTGGTCATGTTGTGTGTGCTTTTCCAAATAAGATATGTAAAATGGGGGCAACAGAGCAGAAAATATGCAATAAAAAGCTCCCATATTGTTATGAATGGCAATATATAATTCTTCTCTTTTAACAAGGACATATCGCCATTTCCATGTGCAACAGTGACTGCCTGGAAAAGTTATATAGTAACTCCAGACATCAAGTCCAGTTACATAGACAAAAAGAGGATTTTTCCACCTATTACTCTTAAAAGTGTTTGTTTGTAAATCACACTTAGAAACAGCCCACCTGCCTCATAGAGTGATTCTATGTGGTTTAGATCACATCATCCATTTAAATTCAAAAGATACAGCGAGGGAGATAGAAAAAAAGAATGTCACCTGGCAATTGCATAGAGTTGGATTTTGCTTCTTAAGAAATCAGCTGGGTAAAATAGAACTTATTATGCCGTGCCAAAATAAATTCCAGCATGTTTTGATCCCATCAGTTGCTCATCTTAGGAGATAAATTGCTCAAAACTACAGCAAGCCTGAGTCAGTCAGATTCTACTGTGCTATTCTTTTCACACTTATCTCTATGACATAAATAATATAAAAGAACCTATAAATCAATGCTTTGCCAGTGACTTGAATAGAATGTAGATTGCTATCATAAAGTGGTTATTTGCTATCATAAAGTGGTTATTTGTGCAGCAATGTCTGGTTTTCATAGAAAATATGTATGAAAGCTCCATATAAAGCTACAGCTGGTTTTTTAAAAATAATATTCCTGCAGATTCTCCAGTTCATTAGCTCTGCACCAACTTTTTGTGTGATTTTTTTCAGTCCCCTAATACACACACACACATATACATACACACTCTCTACATAATTTCTGCAAATTATGTCAGTAATGTTATAAGCCTAGGACTTGTAAGCATAGGAGGAGCTGTGGGCAGGCAGGTGAGTCTGTTTCTGATCATTTTCATCCTTCTAAGTGTCATAGTAAATATACAAAGATCTGTATGGGCAATGTAAATGTTTTGAGTTGAAGCATTTACCCAGCAATTTATACAGTAGAGTTCTTGAACTTGGAAATAGCAGGAGTTCCTAAATTTGTTCCATCATATCTCCCTTTAGTGTAATTTAAATGTACATACAGTACACTATCCTTAAGAACCCAAACACCAAAATGAACACACATGAACAATGAAAACAATGCAATGAAACTTCGGGAAAGGTTCTAACTGTGTGAAGGTCTCAAAACAAGCAATTACAAAGTAAAACTCGGGTCACAGTTTTATACACCCCTCTGACCCTTTCCTGGTTTATCCCAATGTGCCAGGCAAGCCAATATATTTGTAGCATTTAAAAAATATGTACTAGACTAGATTCTAATGTTTTTATTTTCCTTTATTATTTATAGATTAAAGAACATCTTGCAAAAGGACAGAGGACGCTGGCTGGTGAAGGAATGTCTCAGGTGACGAAGACACTTTTGGATTTAACTCAGAGGAAGAATTTTTATGCAGGGGATCTTTTAGTATCCGTGGAAATTCTCAGAAATGTTACAGATACATTCAAGAGAGCAAGTTACATCCCTGCATCAGATGGTGTTCAGGTATGTGAAACCATAGTTATGGAACAATATGAAAAAGACTTATTATATTTTATTATTACTATTATATTTTGATATCCTGCTTTTATAAACAACTTGAAGAGGCAAACATATTGAATATTCATTCTTCCTCCTATCTTCCCCACAACAACTGTGTGAGGTGAGTTGGGCTGCAAGAGAGTGACTGGCCCAAGGTCACCCAGCCATCTTTCATACCTATGGCAGGATTAGAACATTCTAGAGGTTCTAGAATCTCCTGGTTTCTAGCCTTAACTAGACTAAACTGTCTTGTAAAAAGGTTTACATGCAGACCGACTAAGATTCTGTTCCAGTTAAAAAAAATCAAGGAGCAGAATGGCTCATAAGATCATGGAAAACTCTTGTCATCCAGTGTAGATGTTAACTGTGTTCCCTCATCATAATCAATGATAGGTTGTTTTAACATTTACTTATTGCTGTCATCAACACAAATTGCTCAGTGTTGAACTATGAAAGATCCAACAAGCATTGATTTAAAAAAAATATATCTCACTGGCTCACTCATGCACCCATTAATTCCCTTGACCAGAAATTCCTGTGACATGATATGCATAGAACAATACATTGTTCTGTGTCAGTACTCACCTCTGTATGCAAACACTACAGTAAAAGTCATTTCAAGATGAGGTCTTGAGTTTAAATCATCCTTTCCTATTAAATATGTCAAAACTCTCTTTGATATCCAGTTTCAAAAAAGTCATTGTTCATCATTGCTTCTGAATATATAATCGTGTTTTGCATTTGTTCGCTGAATCAGATTTATCAGTCTATTCCAACTACAGTTTCCTCTTCAGGTTTGAAAGGGAATCATAAATCGCTATTTCCAACAACAAAAAATACTCAGAGGAGTTGAGTTGGGAGGAAATAACAAAATTCTGTTTAATTCAAACCTTTATTGTCAGTGCACAACATTTGTACAATGAGATGGGTTGAGCTCCCTGTGCATCATTGTAAACTACGATGACATGGTTGGGGTGCAAGTACATAATTATGACGTGATGATGACACTGTGCGGGTATCATCATCTTGCCATCAAAATGCTTCCAAAATTGTTTTGTATGCTGTAGATTGGAACCCAGACACTTTTTAAAATCATTATGTTTGGACTCCCTGTTCAGATTTTTTGTTTTTGTTGTCACAAAATTATATTTGCAGAAGTGCAATCCTGTTTTTCATATTCATGAAATCATCATATTCTAAATACTTCCCCTGTTGCTAGCATCTTAGACATTGTTCATATATGTTATAGTGGGGAAAAAAGATTACTACTTTTAACTATAGTGGTACAGCTTTGCAACGGTTACTTCTTTCAAACTTGGGAGATGTCATATAATCGTGGCAGGGACTGGATTTGCATTAGAATGTGAAATTTGTAGCAGTATAGCACTATTCCACATCTGAATATTATGACCTTTTAGAATTACGTGCAATCTAAATTGCTATAAAATTGATGTATGTACAGTAGACGTTATTGTATAGTATATCAAATCTAAGCCTTCTCTAGCTTGTCTAAGCTATTGTCAACAGTATTCCAATATAAAAATTAATGCTTTTTTCACCAAAGAAACTGAAAAGACTGGAGGAAGTTACTAAGCATGGCTCAACTGACCAATGTCTTAAAATACAACAGCAAAACTCATAAACTTAACAACCTATGTAAAACAGTGATCATATTTCACATTTCCTTGAATAGGGACATACGAAATAATTACATAAGGCACGTTATTTCTGTCATCAGCTACAGGCCCAGGCACCAATGACAAATTCTCTGATTTCTTCTCTTAATATCCCAAGTAAAATGAATATGTGTCTCCATTCAGCTTAAGGTCTTATTCCTGCTAGAACATCCTAGTCTATTAAAAAGATGCTTGGTTTCGGATACTTGTTCTACCAAATGTTGTTCACTTTTGATGATAGAGTCATATAACAAACAACAGCCACCAAAATTGGAGATTAAAAAAACATATTAGCCATAAATTATTTCCAAATTTCTATAACCATTCAGATGAGTTTTTGTTATACCCAGTAAATATATTAATAAAGCAATTCAAAGTGATCAAATTTTCCTAGATGTTCATTGACTGCTATTTTTTTCAAATGACCTCAGGCTTGTTATTGAATATTGCTACATTTCCATGCAGGAAGAACATGGGCATCTGTTTAGTAGACAAATATTTTATTCTAAGAATTAATCATGCAACTGTTTGCATATCTGGCTTTGTGAGCAAGGGATGGAACATTTCTGGTTGGTTAATTGGTTTGTTGGAAATGCTAATTAAAATCATTTTTTCTTAAAACATTCCCTTGCTACAGCATACCAATATAAAAATAACAGCTGCAATGCTTCCTCTGCAACCTATAAATGTGATAGTGCTTTGTTTAGCCTCTGTCTGGTCAATATTTCAAAGTGCTAAGAGTATTCGTGCAATGCTCAATATTAGAACTGTAGTGATAAATTTTAATATGCAGCAGTTCATTATAGCAGTCCTCCATCCCCTTAGCTCATCATTGTAAGGACAATACAAAATGCAAGCAACTCTGTTAGTAGCTTCTTGGTCCTTAGATATCAGAATCCTATCAGGACATTGTCAGCTTTATCACTGCATTTTACCAATTGTGTTCATGCCATTTACTCCTGAGTTGATGGGATTTGGCAATTTATGCTTTGGTTTTATCCCATCTTGAATATAGCACTCGATTCTTTGTCTAGTGAGTCCTGAAAAGTATGTAGAAACTTCAAATGACTGAAAAGTTGGCAGGTAGACTACTCAGTATGTTCCAGAATTAGCTATCCATGCCTGATAATCTATACCAGGAGTGTCAAACTGGTGACCTGCAGGCCAGATGTGGTAGGCGCAGGCCACACCCACCCCAGCTCCGCAAAGGGAAAAAAACATTGCGATACGTCGCATGACTGCAACATGACACCTCAAGTTTGACTCCTGTGATCTATACTAACTGCCATCTTCTCACAGCCTTACTTTAAGGTGTTGAGATGAATGTTTAAGCCTTGAATATCCTAAAGTCTGACTATCTCTTGTTGCAAACCTGGACGGACAGTAAGATCATGAGGAGAGGCTCTTCTGAACTCCCATTCTACTCCAAATTACAGAGATCCATTCATTTGCACGAAAGGCTGTCTTCTTTTGAAGAAAGTGGTTCTTACTTATTTATTTATTGAGAAAAAATATATTTGGTTGTCCTTGGTTGTTTTCTTGCAGACCTTTCATTACCCATCAGTGTAATAAAACATCTGCAAAAAACAGCCAAGCTCAGAGACCAGCAAGGACCCCACCATTCAATCCTGTGCTACTAATATTCTTTTTGGTTGATGAAATGTATATGGCCACCTAACTTACAATGACTCCAGGTAGTAAAAACCCAAATGCAAAACCCAATAAACCCTCACCCCCTGGCAACAATTTTGTACCGCTTTACAACTCTGTTTCCACTCTCTCTGACTTTGGCCAAGGAACAGTTTTTCCAACAGCCTTTTATTTGTTAATAATTTTAACACTGATGAACCCAAATTCATGTTTGATTTATATTTTAATATTTAGATTCTAATTATTGTTAGTGTTCTTGAGTATTCAAAATGGTCTTGAGCCATGATGGCGAACCTATGGTACGTGTTACCCTATGTCAGCTCCAGCACGCATGTGTGCACTGGCCAGCTGATTTTCTCCCTTCCAGTGGGTGGGGGAGGCTATTTTCGCTCTCTCCAAGCTTCAGGAAAAACTCTGGAGCCTGTAGATATTGAAAAACGGACCTAACAGGCATACCGGAAGTTTGGAAATGGACTTCCGGTAGGCCCATTCGGCTGTTTCTTGCCCTCCCCAGCCTTCTGGAAAGTCTCCTGAAGCTTGGGTAGGGTGAAAAATGGCCCAACGAGCCTACCAGGAGGCTTCAGTGAGGACTGCGAGCATGCGCAGGGGGGGCAGAGCGGAGTGGTGGTTGTGCGTACATGCGTCAGGGGAGGGCATTGCATTATGGATATGGCCACACATGCGCATGACCCTCCGCACTCCCCTCCGCTTTTGGCACGCGGCAGCAAAAAGGCTAGCCATCACTGGTCTTGAGTATTCAGTGTGAATGAAAAATGATAAAATCACATAAAAATACAGTGAAATAAATGAACATCCCTAAATGCTACACAGCCTGGAATTCAAATGATTAGGATCAGTCAAAATAATAAGTGTTGAAATGTGGCTGATTCATTTTTGCAATTTGCTATCCTACAGAACACCATAACTATTGATGCTCTCTGGTAGTACCATTTTGGAATTGTAGTACAGGAGAACTTTGTGCTGCTGCTTGCGCATTTAGGTGGAATATATTTCCTAATTAGTAACTTTGATTAAATCACTTTAATTACTGATTGTTATATGGCATACAAAATTGCCCTTGAGTAAACTTGTATTAGGAGTTATTCAACAAAATTATATCTAAATTTTGAAGAAAAAATGGCTATACTCTGTCATTTTTCAAAGGAGACTTAAAGCAAAGTCAGAATTGTAATATGTCTACCTATTTTTAAAAATTATTGTTATTATTATTTTGCATTCTAGGTAAGGCAAATCATAAAGTACATTAAAATAAAATACTGGCAGGAATCCCAGATGACTTATTGGTAACTAATTTTTATCATAAAATTGAGTTGCTTTTTTTAAAAAGTGTGCATCCTTTTGAAAATGAAATTATAAATTACCATTCATAAATTGTTATGTGACCAATCTATAATGGTACTTTAATTGTAATCAAGCATGACCATTTATGTATATGTAAGGAAATTTGCAAATCCAGCATATACCAATATACAAACTGGGAACTATAATATGGTGGAAATAGCTTATATTAAAAGTGCTCAAAGCGTTCCTATCATGGAAACCAGATAATAGATACATAAAAAGGGCAATAATAATTCAGACAATCTCATTTATTAGAATGTCCTATGAAACACTGAAATCATTTTTATAATTGGAAATTGAGCTAACTGGTTTTAAAAATACAAAAAAATACAGTCAATTTTTATGCCTGATTCTTAGGCTTTAACTCTACTTACCAGAAAAAGAAATCTGCATTCTAATTACCCCAGATCTACTTTCATTCACATTATATCCAGTTTCATTTCTCTTTGAAGAATAAAATGTGGGCCATGCATCAAACAACTTCAGGTTGGTTTTATCAGTAGGGCTATAATGCAATTGGGCATGAATGCACATTCCATCAGAACTAAATGACAGGGCGCATATTTGATTAAGCATCCACAGACATAAAAGGGAAAGGTTTTCCCCATGAAATAAATAATTTCAGGGAAGGTGACTATCTGATTTTTACTCCTTCTATATGCATGTGATATTTTTCAATTGGCAATAAAAGGACGTCCATTACGTAGCTGTGAATGCTGAGGAATGTGGGGTTGCTTTTATTTCAATACAAATTGACCCGGTTTTCATTTTCCAAAATAATATATTCAGCTTCTTCTTTAGGTCTGTAATCAAAAGATGAGTACTTTGATAAATGTTTTTTTTCTGAAGACAAGATGAATTGTATGGTTTTGGCTTTGGCTTTGAAGTTACATTGTCAAGATATAAAATGAGCTTAAGCTTTTTTATTCGCAAATATATGTGGATTTCCAGGAATCAGTCATTACATCCAAGTTATTTACAAAGCACTCATTTATAGAATTTTCCCCAGTGTTGATGTGAAGTTAAATGTGCAAATTTTGATTAAGTATTACTGGAGATTTCTCAAATATAACAGGTAGATTTTGGATCAACCAATTGGTGAGATCCTTTAACAAGATACAGTCCCTAGAGATTTGAACTCATTAAAGTTATTACATATTTCCTGCCATGTTGTATGGAGCTTGAGTGGGATCCTACCACTTGAACTAGTTCTTCACAAATGTCTACTAGAACAGGTATCATTTTCAGAAGGGAAAAAAAACGAGTCAGAATAGTAGCTTAGCTTTCTCCTTGATGTGTTTCCTTTGCTATATAATATATGTAGATTCACAGTCATCCAGGTCACGGTTGTCCCAAAGGTGCTTTTTTTCAAGAGGCAAGTGGATTTTCTTGTTTTTCTTTGAAGATGTTTCACTTCTCCTCCAAGAAGCTTCTTCAGCTCTTAAGAAGCTTCTTGAATGAGAAGCGAAGCGTCCTTTGCTATCTTCACAGAGTAGCTGGTGTACTCTTTTTCTTCCTTTTATTTTTACTCTGTTGTATTTGAAGAAACCCTTTTGATGTTTTCAGCATCCTTTGCAAGTGTTTGCTTTGTTGATTTCCTCTCTAGAAATCTGCTATTTGTGTGAGATCATCCTTGGTGATTTGTTCCTCTTTCTACCATATCATTGCATCTTGACTTTGGGATTCTTTCTTAACTAAAACTTTTTTCTTCAGACACATTGGCTTTTTCTAATGCCCTCCATTTTTTTCCTTATTAGAATTATTGACCTTTGAGTATCTTCATTTTAAGGTATTTTTTCCATCTTGTGTTTCTTTTCTCATCACCTTATTTTGGCATGGAATTATACTTATGACTGTATGTGAAAGGATGAGGAGTCTGCATTACATTCTCTTACAACATCGTATTTTCATTTTTAAAAGATAGGATCAGGTCAAGATTTGGCTCAAATCAAGGATTCTTTGAGCTTTCACTGATTTCTGAAGGAAAAATTATCATGTTCCATCTAAATTTCCTGGAAGGACCTTACTTAACAAAGTTTTGCCCAACAGATAACTTGGAAATTGTGAAGGACCATGAACTATCCTAAGTTATTTTTTTAATGAAAGTTGGAAGTTCTTTGATTCCAGAATAATTCTTTAAAGCTTACATTAATGTAGCTTCCAAATGGTCTTCAAAGCAGTCCCTATTAGAGTGCATTGTGATAGTCCAATTATGGGATGATTTCAACATGAATGACAGGTTTAAGTATTCCCAATGCGAATTCGGTACAACCGGCACACCAGTTGGAGCTGGCAAAAGACTGCTTGTATTTCCACTGATCTAAATAAGATCAAGATGTCCCCCAAGTTGTGCACCAGTCTAGAGCGTGGGAGTAGAGCCCCATCAAAAACTAAGGCTGGAAAATCCCGAGGTCAAAGTAGAATCAAAAATCAACAGCCACTCGGTTTTGAGCCTGAGTCTGTTCCTCCTTATCAGATCCACAGATTCCAATTCCAATTGACAGCATCATTTGGTTGATCTGGAATTTTGATCTGCAACTGAATATCACCTATAGATTGCAAATAACAACCCTGAAGTAGAGGATGATCTCCTGCAGAAGTTTTTTAAATAGATGTTATAGATGTTATAGGAAGAGCTACAACACTAGGTTTACGGCACACTACAGATGAGGATCTAAAAATGTAATCACTGCCAACACCAGCACAAACTAACTATCAGGAAGGGAGGAGAACTACTGTCACATGGAGCCTTCAGCTTCCAAAATCCT
This sequence comes from Pseudoxenodon macrops, assembly GCA_032467955.1. NCBI lineage: Eukaryota > Metazoa > Chordata > Lepidosauria > Squamata > Pseudoxenodontidae > Pseudoxenodon > Pseudoxenodon macrops. The sequence goes on from JANHFT010004002.1 coordinate 132,919, forward strand.
CAGCTAATCTAGAAGGATACCATGATAAGCTGTCTTGAAAGCCACCGAGGAAACCAGAAGCAAATGATGGACACACAGACACACACACACAGCTCTGCCAAAATCATCATCAGGCATATGTTGTCTCCATGCTGAAACCCAGCTTTAAACCAAACTAAAATTGGTCCAGATGAATAGATGCAGATGTATGTATGTATAAACTAGACTCTTTCTGGCTGCTTAGATTGTTTTGATTTGAGGTTCTGGAGTGGGCTGGGTTGGATCAAAATTCAGCAAGGTGAAAGATACCTGTTGAAGGGAAATGCATCACTAATTGTTTTATAGCATTTGACAGCATGTTGGTAGCTGCACTATTCTTGTTATACAGTAGTTTTGGTAGTGGTTCTTTGGATTGGTTTTTTGTGGGATGCCAACTTTGACGTTATATTTTCAGAGGACTGCATTTCTGATGGATGCTAAGATCAGGCTGAGAGATGGGCTGCTGTGAGATGCTGCTGCTGGATGCTTTTGCTATTGCCTGCTTCCTTCTGTACCATCTGCTCTGTTCTTTTTGGAGTATGTTGAGGCTTTGGAAGTGTGAGTGGGTGGGGGATGACAGTAGAGTGAAAGAATACTTTAGTGTGTTTTCAAGATATTGTTTGATATTATTTTAATGAAAGGGTAGTTAAACCTTTTTGAATGATTCTGTATGCAAAATATACAAAAGCTCATATATGGAATTGTTCACATTGTACCTCTCTTTCAATGCATCATAGAAACGTGAGTGATTTTGTTCTTCCTCCTATTCATATTTCACAGAATTTATCAAGTCTACATTTCTTCAAGCCCTCCAGTTCACGTATGATGAAATTTCAAATCTTGGCAATAAAGTAATTAGAAATAAATATCATCACCCAATTCTGTCCCAAGTGACATATGGTAGAATCAATTAATTTGCATTTTGACCTGGATTCTGAACTGGGACAAGAATTTGGGATATTTCAGAATATTATATACCAAAGCAACCTCAAAAATTGTGTGTATGTGTGGTACATTTGCAGAATTTATACAATTTATACACAGAAAAAGCAACACTTAGTTATTGTGTTGCTGCTTTTTATGTAGGAGAACTACATAAACATAAACTACATGGGTAGGGTTAAGGATGACTTTGTTCTCAGTCCTGGGAAATGTTAGTTTGGCAATAGAAAGGCTGCCCAGTGCAAACACCGTAGCTAGAAGCAGAAATTGAAAGGAAAATGCTCATAACTTGATCTTACAGAATGGTGTATTGCTATTTTAGGCCTTTGTAAACAAGCAATTACCTTGGATCTGATTTGTTTTCATTTCTTTATTGGCTTTGTATCCCAATGATAAATGGAGCTAGTTGTATTCTATATTAGAAGAGAACAAAGCTATGGGCTACGTCAGTGGTTCTTAACTTTTTCTTCACTGTGGATTGCCTTTAAATACTTTTGGAGCCATGGACCGTGGCCATTGACCACCAAGACTTAACTCAACGTTTAAATCATAACATTCTTCAAGCCTTTGCAGACCCCTTGTGCCAACATTGAGCCCTCTCCCCAGGGGTTCATGGACCACAGGTTGAGAACCACTGGGTTATGTGAGATGTTTCCAAGTTTGCTCAAACAAATGAAGCAAATTATTTAGGATTATATCGAAAATTGTGTGCTAAAATGTAAGCTTCACTGAACTCAAGCCAATATTCAGAAGATATTCTGCATAACATAATTCTAAACAGAGCAATATAGCAACAAATACCACTGCTTTTGCTGAGCACATAAGAAACAAGAAGTTAAAGCTATATAAATTTGATTAATAAATAAATATGTTTCCCAGTTCCCATTATCTTCACCACCTCTGAGATTATTGAATGGAAATAGATATTGCTGAGTGGGGAACTCAACGTGATTATCAAAGCACTGATGATTTGGCTTATTTTAAAGGTACTGCATTGTCTATCAATTTGAAATAAACATTCAGGGTATCTGTGTTATTGATCCCCTAAATTTTAGCTTTTCCTTACTGGCAGTGGATCAACAGCATCTTGCTGTATGCTCAATTGTTCACTTTACTTTTATATTTCCTATTTGGTTTTTTTTCCCCTTTTAATTTGCAAATGCTGAATTCCTAGATTACAACAACACTGCATTTTTATCTTATACAACACTAACCATCTACATTTTAATATTTAAAGTTAAAATGAGTTTTTCTACAATTTTACCTTTTCTTTAAATAAAGTTTTTTTCTGTAGCTTCTGGGACTGATTTATTTACACAGAGAGAGGACTGTAATCATATATCCTGATGCTACCAGGTGGTGCTATAGCAATTGTGTATTTTTCACTTTTGCACAATAATTGCCAGAGAGTAACACAGATATGGCAAACGTATCTTTCTCAAACATGCAGTCTGAAACACATTTAAAAAAATTATTTATTTAGAGAATTTATAGATACACCCATGTTAAATATATAATCCTAAGCCGCTAAGAACAATCTACTCTATAAGTATACAATACACTATGTAGATACCGGTACCTACATAGAATTACAATCACACCACATACAAAATTAAAAATAATCATAATACAAGAACCTAAGCAACATTTGGAACTCACAAAGCAGCTGCATATAATATAGAGTTCAACTAAACCCCTGATCCAATCTTTGGGGAAAGAACCAGTTCATCACAACTTTCCAAAAGGCCAGGAAAGTTGGGTGCCTTTGGATCTCAGGGTGAGGTGCTCCACAGGGCAGGTGCCATAACAGATGGATTTGACTTCTTAAAATATCTCGCTCACATACAGGCTAATAAATAACTGTAATGGCAACATAACTCAATGCTAAATAATAATAGTGATCACAAATAAAACTCAGTAGTTAATACATCTGCTTGTCATGACAAATATTATAGTGTTGTAATAATCATTACTGTTTATCACATAAAATCAAACCTTAACAACAAACCATGGCTTTTCTTGATTTAGGGAGGGAAATCGGGGCATTTCACATATTTTGCACTTGTCTTTCTTCAGCCTCATCCTACCGAATCAGAGTCAAATAAGCATGGGATCTATATCCCTAATGCTTGAAGGGTTCCAAATTGACTACTTCTGACTTAAGGAGATGGCTTATGATCAGATTTGACTACAAAGCTTATGTAGGACTTCATCGTGTTTTTCAAAAATAGTTTATTGTTTTGATAAATCTTTTTTTATAAAAAGTAATTGTCTCCTTGAATTTTCAGAACTTCTTTCAAATAGTTAGCAATCTTCTGGATGAAGAAAACAAAGAAAAATGGGAAGACGCACAGCAGGTAAATATCCCATGTGCTGTTGACATTCCCTCTTTTCTGCTTCAAAAGGATTGTTGTTGATTCCATCAGTCAAAGATCATCCTAGTTGGCCTGGCTCCCAAGGACTGTGCTTTTAGTGACTGCATGTTTTCATCTCTTGGACTGTCAAATATATAGGTTTCAAGGCTATGAATAACTGCTAGTTCTCGTGAAGTTATAGGATGAAGGGCAACTTAACTTTATTAAAGAAAAGGAATCAGAGAGAATTAAGAATTCATGTTCTGCTTGTATTTAATTGATGGTAAACCAAACAGATATTTGGCCTGCTCCATCAGTGCTCTTTTTATATACTTATATGGACATTAAGGGAGTGTGATGGCTCAGTGGTTAAAGACACTGACAGCCCAGGTTCAAGACCTGAATGCCATGTGACAAGGTGAGTTCCTGCCCTTATCCTAGCTCCGGCCCACCTATCAATTCAAAAACATGTAAATGCAAATAGATAAATAGGTACCATTTTAGTTGGAAGGTAACAATGTTCCTTAAGGTTTGGCATATACTCATCCTGGCCACATGATCACAGAAATGTCTTCGGACAACACTGGCTCTTTTGGCTAAGAAACACAGATGAACACCGCTCCCTAGAGTCAGACACAACTGGAATGGGAAAACATTTACCTTTCTTTACTTTATGATATAAACATTGTAATTAACAGAAGTTTCCTTGTTTGTCCCAGCCTTAGTATATTTGCACATATATAATTCAGAATGCTTAAAAGATAACATAACAAGATAGGTCGTCAGGAAAGAAATAACTGGTTTTCCACAAGATGTCATTATATTAAATATTCATTGTTTGTTATAAACCATATATGCATATTTTATAACTTATGAGATGATATATTTGGCAGGAGGACTTTCAGAAATCCTTTGGTAGGATTTTAGATTTTTCCATAATGAGTTTTTAAAGATATATTTTTAAAAAGTTAGCGTTGAGTGAATGACATGCATCCAATAATGTTGCAAAATAATTATTTAAAACAGTTCTCCACCTTTGTCCAAAAGTAAAATATCTGAAAACACACAAATTATATGTGTAAAGTTAGCATGTAAATGCCAAATCAGAAATAATGCACAATTAATTCAATTGCTTCTTCATCTTTTGATTTTAAGAATTTACGTATCAATTTTTGCTGATATCCATTTATCATCCATTTTCCCCCATACTTAATTGACTTTTCATAACTGCTCTCCAGGAATGGAACAGTCAAAATTTTATTCTTTTTATTATACGTTGAACACATTTTCCTTTTGATTTCTTATTAAAAGAACTTGCAATGCAAAATTACCTGCATTGTAATGACTGTAAATTTATACACTGAACAAAAAAATAAAAATAACAGTGTGCTAAATTCATCAGGAAACTCAAGCAGGTCCCTTTTACTTCTCCCAGGAGGTTCTTATTTAACTCTCATTGTATCACGAAAGACCCCCTACCTTTCAGTTGCACCTGTGCCAATCCATTTTAGTTGTTTCTGGGGGAAACAAGCTTGATCCATGAGAGCATGTACTGTTGCTGAAAAGGCGCCCATGGAACAACCCAATTGTTATAGCTTTCATTCATTTTGTTATGCTGCTGGTGATTATTGTACAATTTGAGAACCTGCAGTTACTGAGCGTGAGACCTTTTATTTTTCATCCTAAAGATCTACCAAGGCTCCATAGAACTAATGCAGGTGATTGAAGATTTTATACACATTGTTGGAATGGGGATGATGGACTTTCAGAATTCGTACTTAATGACTGGAAATGTAGGTAAGAAATAGGAATGTCTTTTACCATATACATATTTTAAGCTTCCTTAAAAAAAGTCATGTCATGTAAATATTATTTATGAGATAAATAAGATTGAGATCCATCCTCTGTTCCAAATGTGGAGGTTGCTTGTTTTTTTTTTTATATTGGTCATCAAGGCATGTATATTATGTTCCCTTTTGATGTGCACGTTGATAGTAAGTGTGATTATGAAGTAAAATAAATTTTCTAATCTGAAGTTGCAGATAGCACAGGAACAAATAAACCTATTCTGAGATTACTTTTGCAGCTTTTCTAATAAAGTTCCAATTCTGTTATATGTAATGTTACACAAAAAGGGCTATGTTATTTCTTCCTCTGAAAGGAAAATACGAGGCACTTTAATGGAGACCCGTGTAAGTAAATCAAATGGACTTCATTTATCAAAAATTTCTCCAAGAAGCAACGACCTGCTACAAGTCTGTAGAGAAGAAAGGCAATAGCAAATCATTTTCATGTTACATTAAAGCAACTTCATTGTTATCTCTATGTAAGTCACCAGCAGTTGAATTTGATTCAAATAAGACTTTATATCAAATTAAATACAAGTATTAGGTACATACTTGTATATACCTAATATTTGGCTTTTCAAAAAACCTAAAATTTTAAATATGTAGCATAGTTAATTCTTTTTGATCCACATCTTAATTAACTTCAAATTCCAAGTGTGCATCCTTCTCTATGAGTTATGGAAAGGAATAAGGAATATTATAGCTGATGCATAGTAGATAATCAAGAAAGCCATAGAACTCACCATCAATAAAATTGGTATTCTGACTTTGTTCTAGACTGAAAAAGAAAATTGTTGAGAAGAAGAAGCAACAACTAGTAAGGAGAGTGGATGGTAGAAAGGAAGTAAGAGAGGGAGAGGAGAAGAGAATGGAAAGTAGATG